>CAEGAE010068712.1:0-116337 GCA_903067095.1 Girardinus metallicus | reverse complement strand
TATATAGATATATATATCTATCTATATATATATATATATATATATAGATAGATATATATATCTATATATATATATATGTGGAAGATATATAAATGGAAGACATTTATTAATGCCAAACTGACTTTTATTTGTGAGTCACAAATGGCTCAAAAGTTGGATCTTTTAACACAGACCACAACATTTCTTTAAAATCTTTGTTTTTGGATAAGTTTCTTCAACAAATTTCCAAAACTACCTTTTGAAACATAACCAATCACCTTTTTTATTACAACGTTTTTCTTGTTTATGTCTGCAGCATCTCCACGCAATAAAAGTGGATAACATAAATCTAGGATATAAGTTTTAAAAGTACTTTGAAAGCTTTGTTAGGTTTTACAAATAGGTGTTTCCCATAATGTATTTTCAAGTTTCACAAACATTTTTGATAATGCTTGTATTGTTAGAAAAAAAAATACCGTCTTGTAAAATATTTAATTGCCATACATGTTTCTGAGTGAGACAAGATGTTTGCCATTTTCATGACAAACTTTGGGTAGACAAAGTCATCTGCCTCTGTGGTTCTGGTCCTCTCCCCAGGCGAACTCTGCACTTTACCAGACACTTATGAAAGGAGCATGGGACTCAGATGGCGTCCTTGTGTATCTTGTGTGTGAGTCCACATGTGTGCTTTGTTAAATCTTATAAATGTCTTTTCTGACTTAGCATTTTTGACAGCTGCTGGGTGCGCATTTGGGAGCTAAAGCCTCCATCTGTATGGAAAATCACCTCAGGTGGTTTTTCCTTGTTCACGATCCATTATCAGTGAGGCTAAGTACAGTCTGAATCAGGCATTAATCAAACTCTGTGGAAAAAAGCAACAGCAGTAAATAACTTTATAGCCAGGCTTATGTAATATTCTTTTAATCTCTCTTACTCACGTAGGAATTTCAACTTCTTTTTTCTACTCTTTCAGTTCATTTTGCAGAGTTGGTTTCCACACAGCTCTTTCCACAGCATTTCACATTGAGGTCGTCACGATGACTGGCTCATCGTGACGTGTTGATTCTTTACTTTTTCCATCATTCTGTTGTACATGTCCTGCTGTGTTTGAGACATGGTTCTGTTGATCATCTGTTTTTACTTCAAACAGATGATCTGTCCAACAGATTCCCTCACATTTGACTCTACAAAACATTAGTTTGTAAGGAAGTACATGTAGAAGTCAAAGACTGTAAGGTCCAGTGGTTGCAGAATAAGCCCTAATCATCATCCTTCCACCTCCATGCTTGACGGTTTCATGTTTTGTATGTTCAGTTTTTTCTAAACATGAACTGAACATTATGATTAAACATCTTTACTTTGGTCTCATTTGTCATGTGGACTCATTTACAGATATACTGTGGTTCATAGAAAGGAGGAATTTGTTAGCTTAGGTCATGCTGCAATACAGAAGAGTTTTCTTCTGTTAACTCTTATAATATGGCTGTTCGGTCTGTTTCTCTCATTTTATCTTTTAATGTGCTAAACGATGCCTGCACAGTCTAAAAGGAGCTCCTTGATTGTTTTTTGTACATTTTTTTAACTTCCCAAATTGACTGTTTCTCAGTGGTTATTGCTGATGTTGTTCTGCCTTGGTATTCTGTATATATGTCTGCTCCAGACCAAAACTCCAGCATTCACAGAGGTGTAACAATAACACTCAATTAATAATACTTATTTGAGTTCTTGACTGCTAATTTGTCCCTTGTTGATCTTGTTCGTACTAATCCCATGGGTGTATATTAGTAGCAATACAATTTCCCTAATAACTTAATATATGTAATTATTAATATCAAAATACTTGAACAATCATACCCATTATACTTAAAAAAGGTGCATATGGCAAGTTTAAATCCATTTGGCACATATTTATATTTCTTGTGTTTTGCTTATCTTTTCTTTTCACTTGACTCTTTCAACATGATCCCTCTTGTCTTTCTTTGTTTCAGATGCAATGTCCAGGACTACATTTGGCACAAAGGTGCGCGCTGTGAGTCGGTGGTGACCGAGTTCCAGGTCATGTGCCTCGCTGTGGGCGCCTCGGCCCTGGTGGTCTTGCTGCTCTTCATGATCATCGTCTGCTTCGCCAAAAAACTCCACGTGCTCAAGACGGAGAACAAGAAGTTGCGCAAGCGCAGGTGAGACAAGACCATAAGGTTTCTAATAAAGAAAAAGTAGAAGATGTGAAGTTTTATATCCTTTTTTCTTTGCCTAAATATTTTTTTGGCTAAAGCGTATCACTAAGACCTTTTGACCTTTGGCAGAAATTATCTTCAGATGACCGAGGAAATGACAACAGCTAGTTAAAAACAACTTTTCCGCTATTTAGATGAAGATTGCAGCTTCTGCAAGCTTCTGTTTGTTGCATTGCATTTGTAATTATAATTAGGGAAAGATTAAATAATTGCAGAAGAAATCAGACAGATCAGGGCTTTTATAAAATATTAGACATTCACTGAGGATAACGAAACAAAATTCTGAAATTGGCATGGAAAATAAAAGAAAGGCAATGAATGTAACCAACTTCATGTGTCCTTCAAAGAAGAGCAGAAAGATCAGGCTGTTGTACTTTCAGTGGAGGAATTGTTTTCCTCTACTGGAATTTGTCACAGACATTCTTCCAAGAAAGTATGAGTCAGATGAGTTAAAGCACTTGAGGTTCAGAAAAGTTTTTTCTTCTTTTTAAGAAGAAGAAAAAATTAAACCAGCTGCAACACAAAGGCTGTAAGGGTTCTTCACCAACTCATCAAATATCCCGCTGAAAAAAATAATTACAGTTATTAAATTCTAACCTCACCATTAACTTAGTCATTAAACATAAATTGCAAGCAGATTTGATTCTGCAGTCCAGTTCCAAGCAATTTTGCAACAGTAGTTGCATGTCCATTAACCACAAAATTGCATAAATTGAAATTACAAAAATAAATTAGATTAATGGAAACATTAAATGAAAAGCTTTTCCAGTAGTGTATGGTGTTTTTTTGGCCTCATCAAAATGAATGTATTTTGCAAAAACTGCAAAAGAAACACTGTTTTCACATTACATGAGTCATGTGACCAACACAGCTGGATGTTGCTACTCGTGGAAAACAATGAAGAAAACGACAGGAAGTGGTAGTAGAGTGATGGTTTTTTATTTTTTCCAGCTCCACCAGAGCTCTCACAGCATCACAGAGTTCATAAAAAGTCTTTCGAACATGTTGAATCCATATCCCTTCTGTAAGATCGGCGACAACAATTGCCCTAATTTGCTAATTCCAACGTAATCTGTCCTAGATATAAGGGGCTGCTCCAATGCCTGAATAAGACGCCAACATTTCCTCTGATGGCTGATAGATAATAACAGAGCACCATTGCTGAAATATGAATGTATTTCATATAACATCCATCGCTGACGTGATTTTTAATGACTTATCATGTGAACAAGCTTATTCACACGTGATTTTAATTTAATTTTGTATTTAATGGAAAGATTGCAATTGGAAAATTGTGTTTTTTTGATATTAGCAAATATATATTGACAAAGATTTGGGCATATTTGAAATAGAAACGCAGGTACTTATGTGCCGTATAACAGATACAGCAGCTAGAATATGGTGACAGTTTGTCACACAAGCACTAAAAGTTGTTTAGAAATTTAATTATGGATTTCTAGCTGGTCAGTAGGTGACAAAAAGTTGGTTTGCTTCAATATTCAGTTCTTCAGCCGTCTAAAATAGCACTACAATCCCACAGGATAGCAAAAAAAATTACCATCTTCTTACTTTATTTCCAGATTACTAGAATATTTGTTTGATAATGTGTAGAAATGAATAAAAGGAACAATACCTTTTTCAGGACTGTATGAAATTCCAATATGAATTAAAATGTATCTTTCAGCACATGGTGGCCTCTAATCTCCCTAGAATACTCATTGTTGTAATCTTTTGAATGTTGAATATCTTCAATTGGTAATGAGCAAAAGTTACGAGTGAGGACAGAAAATCCAGATAATTCATAAGTTTAACAGGAAAAGGATCAAAATAATAACAAAAAAGAGGATAGATGTGTTTGAGATTGCTGAGTAGGGGGATGGGCGAGCTTAAAAGGACACTAACAAGGACAGTCTGAGTGTGGTGGGAAGCTGAAGGGAAGGTAGATCGAAGAGAAAGAAGGTGAGAAAGGCAGTATAGACACCTGAGAGCAAGAATCAGCCTGAGAAAAAGGCAGGTGAGGCGATACAGCTGGTGTGGATCTTATTAGAAGTATAGATACTGTAAATAACCAAGCAAATGCTCTTTAGAAATTATTTCAGTGAATACTGAGACCCAACCATACAAATAAATCATTATTTTAATGCTATTTATTAGCATATAATCTATTTGCCTTTTCTTAACTTATCATTCCCTGAAGTAAAAGTTCTACACTATTGCAGCATTTACACAATACTTCAAAATAAATAATGATTACAATAACTTCTAGCAGCTCCTACATCTTACCAACTCTATTCTTAAAAAATTGTGTTATATTAATAAAAATAATGCTTTGGTGCTGCTTTTGCTTCTCTTTGGCTTTTTAATGACAGGAAACATCAATCTAACAGACTGGGGAAATTTGAGCCTGCAGAGTAAAGTGTAGAAGCCTTTGTTCAGCCAGCTGACTAGCAAAGGGCAGCAACCAGTGGGGGAGGGACTACACTGGAAAACTCCAGTCACTCCAGTACTTTCTCTGCTGCCTCTTTAAAATAACTTTAACCTCTTGTACTGGTGTCAGATGCCTTAAAACAACGTCCAGTTTAAGTTCAGCCAAGGAGGCTTATGTATCTCACTAATCCCTGCTGATTCGCCTAACACATAATTTTCTCCCACCTAGTGGCTGTTATGCCCAAATTTTCCAACTTTGTATGTTAACAACCTACATGTATACCTATTTACCTATCTTTCTGTACGCTAAGTAATTAATTAATTTATATATGAATGTAAATAAATGTACACAGGGAGAGCTTGAACAAATAAAATCGGATGAGAGCTTTTTAGGACCTCAGTTTACCTTTCAAACACAAACTTTTTTTCGTTTTCTTTGAATTGTACAAAGTACTGCATGGCTGTTAAAGTAACTGATTTATATACCAATTTTCACCTAATTACTAATACCCTCTTTGCTGCTTCTCTGATTTATACACTCTTTGAACGGTCCGACACTTTTGGTAGACGACCATGTCTTGCTTTGGAGTGACTCATTTCAGTTTTGGATGATAGATTGAACACTGCTCCATTAGATATTCAAAGCTTTGAACGGTTTTCACAACCTTGAAATTTATCCACCACTTTAATCCTGACCTGTCTGTTGTATCTAATTAGGATTTACTAATTAGTTGTCATGTTATTGCAGTGATTTGATTTTATTCGCTATGATACTGTTCAGGATTTTGGTTGTAAAAAATGTAGAAAACCATGAATAATCTTCTTTTCCATTTCACAGTTATGCAATTAGTTAGTCTATTGCATAAAATCCCATAAAAGTTTCTGATTATAACTTGACAAAGTGAGAAAAACTTTAAAAAGTATGAATACGTTTGCAAAAAACTGTACATTTATGATGCAATGCTAATTCAAAAAAGGGACTTGCCGTGTTGTAACCTCAAAATCTTTGCATAAAGCGTAAAACCCTGTAATTTATTTGGTGCACTGTATCCTGAAGAAAGTAATGTTGGAAAGGCAGCAGCAGGAGAAAAAGAGAGCAACAGACAGAGTGAAGAGCTGGATTGAATGCAAAAAGGAGTAGGAGTAGGTTGGGGTTATTTTGCCCTTATTTCAACGGTGCTCGTGTTTTGATGCTGATCTCCGTGGCAACAAAGCAGTTGCTGTGGATGAGCAACAGCCCAGCGACTGAGCACCGCGGATGCAAATGGGAACCAAAGGACCGAGACCTCATCACAATCTCCCACGCTGCAGGGTTTATTTTTAGGACTGCAGGAAGGGATATCATGCTAGCTGTGGAGGAGATTAAAGTCAGTAGTAAGGAGGAAAAGTGGTGCAGTGACTAGCATCCATAATGCTAGCTTGCAGAAATAAAAAAAAAAAAAATGTAAAGAGAGGGTGATGTCATTGGGACTGTGGATCCAGCTGAAAGTAGGGCAGTCTGAACAGGGGGAGGGGAGGGGAGCGGGAAACGGGTGGAGGAGGTGGGGTTGACCTACATACAGCTGTGCAACCTGAGGGGTGTGAGCGATGGGGTGTTGCATGAAAGAGAAAACACTGCCTCATCAAGTGGTGGGTTTTAAGAAATCGATTAGAAGAAGGCAGAGGAGACGGAAGACGGCAGATTAGGAGAGGAGAATGGAGGGAAAGACGAGGATGGGGGAGTGACGGCGAAAGTGTTGCATGAAGGAAGGAAACAGAGAGCAAAAGACGAAGAGAAGAGGGCAGCTTTGGGGAGAAAAACTCAGCATGACACACTCAGAGGAGTGTGTTTGGTGCAGAAAAGGCTCATGAATACTTGAAACTCCCACACTCTCCATCTGTTGTGAGTTTCTGCGGAGCGTCTTGCGATCAGGCGACATCCTGGTCAAGAACGGAGAGAGGAGACAAAGACCAATGGAGGATTTTAAAATGCTGCTTCCTTTAATCAGAAGTAAAAGTAACTAATTAAAGAGTTTTTTTATACTCACTTCAAATTGAATCCTGAAACTGAACTCACTATCTGTTATCCCTGATTTAATGACTATATTTAAAGTTCTCTGCTTTGACAGACAACATTATTTTCTGGTCAAACGCTTATCGACCAGAAATGCAACAGACACAAAGATAATCCAATAGTTCAGTAGTTAATAATAGCCTGGTGAGCTACTCATCTAATATGCAGTGCTTGTAGAGAGTTTATTTGAATCAACCTGGCTACACAACTGAAATGTAGATTTGGTGCTGAATTAAAAGCAGCTAAATGATTAAACAGCTGCCCTGCCGTTTAACAAAAACTGAATCATGATGCCTAATGAGGAATACTCAAATTCATTTTTTAGCTGCACAATCCTTAGTGCAATATTTAATTTCGGGTTGGCTATATCATTTTGTGTCCCATACATTCAAACGGTGCTTGCCAACAATACAGTGGCAATTAAAAATATATAGTACCTTGGATGTTTTAGCCTTTTTTCTTTTGTTTTTGAAAATTAATCAAGGTCAACAAAATTTGTCTTTGAAAAATTAACAACAAAAAAAATCTATTTAATATCACAGTGAAAATAGAATTTTGCAAAAAAAATAAATAAATAATAAAAATATGAAACATAAAATATGTGATTGCATACATATTCATCCCCTCTTAACTCAGTGCACAGAGTCTGTGTGGTTAGGTCACAGTTATGCTTGCACATCTGGATGCTGCAGTTTTCCCCCATTCTTCACTGTAAAACTGTTCAAATTTTGTCACACATCTGTCAAGTTGTATGTTCATAAGTGAGTACTGCAGGTAATGAAAAATTGTTCTTATCACAATTAAAAAGCAAGTTTCTAAAGCCAGTAAATCAAAACTACATACCCATTTTTTTAATTATACCAAGAAGCTTAATAACTGTAGAAATTGAGCATTTTATGTACAGGATGATGAACTGATATTTGTTCAAAGGGAGCCTAGTGTGAGACCAAAGCTGGAAGCGGTGATGGGAAACATACTTCTGTACCTCTTCCTCTCCCACATCACTACTTAATCTTTCCCAGTCATGACAGTTCATTCGTCAAATCTAATGTGAAAGCTCTGCATGCAGGTCAGAGAAAATGGCTGCGTTTTGATCGGAAAAGAAGACCACTGCCTCTTTAATTCTACACATGATAAGGGAGTGAAAATGATGAAAGGCAAAGTCGCAACTTGACATCAGAAGGCGGGGGACTGATGTTTCTCTGCGCCTTCAAGAGTTCATAGAAATAGCTCGAATGAGAGGCCAAATGACAGCCAGAAGAGAAAAAGATACAAAACTGGTGTCACTCTCAACAAAGTTATTGTTTGATTTGGTCTCTGAGAAAGAAGTCAACTATGGAAATATAAACCAGCAATACATTCATTGCAAAGACTCCAAAGGTTTCTATGCTGCTCACAGATTACGGTTGGAGTTTTTGTTGGATGTCACGCTGGCAGGCTCTTTAAAAGTCTTACTTAAAATGTTTGTAACATTCAGATGAAGCAAAGTTGACATGCAGAAAGACACCAGAGCTGCTTATTTCTGCAAACTTCTCTTTGCTGTGATGAAAACGAAGGATCACGGATCTCAAAGAGCTCAGTATGACTCTGTCAAACGGGAATTCCTGAAGTTGTTTCCTCCCAGGTGAGATGAAAGGAAACTCTTTGTGTAGCTGCATCTGATTTATCTATGAACAGCATTTCAAGTCACAGCATTTCAATGAGATTGTGATATGGGCTTTTACTCTGCCTAGGGCTTTCCATTTCTTAAAGGGAAAAATTTTTTACTTCCATTTTGGTCTCAACTGCTTCAAATAGATTAAGAGAATAATTTATACAGATATGCTGTGATCAGAAACTACATTCATCTGTACTGTATACCAAATGGTTATGCAAAATTCCCATTTTGAAAGTTTTTGTACTTCCATTTTGATTTCAACTGCTTCTACAAACAACCGAAGTGCTTAGGAAAACCACCCAGCCGTTTGGAAGTAAGTTTATGTTTTTTGGTGTTAGGAAAATGAGCCGTTTCAGAAACCTCTGGATTGTTAAGTCACATTTGGCGGGCACTGTGTTGTTACCTAGCAACCCCAGGCAAGCACAGCCCTCCTACCTAATGCCTAATGAGGAATACTCAAGTTCATTTTTTAGCTGCACAATCCTTATTGCAATATTTAATTTCGGGTTGGCTATATCATTTTGTGTCCCATACATTCAAACAGTCCTTGCCAACAATACAGTGACAATTAACCCAAACAGAACTCCAGCACGTTTGGTCAGATGTTTATCCCACTGTATGCATTGTACAATGACTGCTGGAAAAGACAACTGTTTTGTTGTTGACTTACCTTCCAGAAACCACTTGCTGCATTGTTGTTGAACTTCAAATATTCCCAGAGTACTGTTTTTAATTTTTATTTAGATTATCTCTTTCAAACCTTTTTCGAGAACAAAGTCTTCCTCCTTCCCAAAATCCCATGAAACTTAATCACTTTTAGTCTATTTCTCAATGTACTTGCATTGACCTATGTAAGAGCACTGCAGGAGCCTCCTGGAGGTCCTGTGATGATGATATATTTGTGATATATTGTTGCTGCACTAGTTTTGTGTGAAAAACAAATATTAGCTCAAGATCAAGGGAATGTAATATCAAATAATGTCCTGTTATTTCTTGCCTTGTCTTAATTTAAAAAGTAAAAAAGAAGTCTTTTTTTTCTACCTTTTAAATTTAAAAGCAGGTAACATTTTATTGTCAGTGTGTTGCATCACAGATAAATGTTTATTTCTGTTTTATCATTTCTCATGTTGAGCTGTCTAACTGATGCTGCTTTTGTGCCCCCATCCTTCTTATGCTTTTCTTCTCGTCTTTCTCACTGTATAATCTCTGACCTCTTGTTGCTCCACACCCTGCATATCCTTTTTCTGAGTCTTTCTTGCCATTTCATTCTTGTATTCTTCCACATCATCTCTCCTCCTTAGCAACCTTTCTTCACTGTCCTGTAACTCATTCTGTCTCTTTTCTGTATTTCTTGAGTTTTTCTCTAAAACATCCCACATGCTCCTTTATGTTTATGTTTCCCCTGCTGCTTTACCTCAAATCTCTTAAATTTTCCTTTTTTCTGTTTTTTTTGGTCTCTCCCTCCATTCGACCCTTTCCACCCCGCTGGCGCCCAGCAGTAAGTACCGGCCTTCATCGGAGCAGCACAATGATAATTTCTCGCTGTCTACCATCGCTGAGGGCTCCCACCCAAATGTAAGGAAACTGTGCGACACCCCTCCTAACGTCCCTCATGCCCGTGCATTGGCTTACTATGATAACATTATCTGTCAGGTAACGTGGTTCTCGCCTCTCTCTCTCTCACCCCTCTTCTGCATCTCCCTCCCAACCTGAATCCTGCTCGGGCCCTTGGCCCCCCCCCCGCAAAATGCATGGGCATGAGTATTCTCAGATACTCTGAGGTGTTATAAGCTTAAAGGATAGAGAACTGGCGGGGCCCAAGTGCCAGGATCAATAGTGAGAGATTTCTTTAATGATGCAGGAAATCAAAACTCAAATAGGACTAGAGGGATTGTGGTCAGAAGCCCAATGGTTATCAGTCTCTGAACGCAAGTTTTTGTTTCAGTTTTTCCTCAGGGTATCTTTATTTAAATATTTCTGGTTTTTAAAAGAAATATTTAAACCAAAAGGTCTAGTTAGATTTTTTTTTTTAACTCTGAGATTTCCCGAGACCTACCAACAATTCCAAATCCAGCAGCAGTGATTGAAATCTGAATTTCAATCCTTTCCAAACTTAACCAAACATGCATAAGGTTCCTACACATTGCATCATCTGGATTGCATCATTAATGGCAAAAGGTGTTCTGTTAAGAGGAATCTGCTGTTGAATAGAGAACGAATGAAAAACAATCATAAACTATATATCTTTTTCAGATATAAAAATGTGTCAGAAAGGCTGCGATAGGTTGTAAACAAAGAGATAAATACCCACACAGTTTTAAAGTTAAAATATTTTTATCTTGATTGGTTTTATTTTCAGTTCCCTGCAGCCATGAAAAAATTATCTTTTGAGTTTAGTTTCCACAATGTTGACAAACGACCAAGCACAATGTAGCTTGTGCTGTGGTTGGATGATGCTACAAACACAGCCAGGGAGTTAGGGGTTCAATTCCCCCCTGAAAACAAGTTTCAGTTTTTCCTGAAAAGCTCAATTCTTAAAGATTTGTTTGTCATAATTTGACCATTTTAGGACAGAAAAAAATATCCTTGCAGTGAGCCCTGCCTGTTCTCTGTCCTTCTAACCTGCTTTCTCTCTTATCACCTCTTTGCATCTGTATTTTTTGTCATGGCATGTCTGCTCTGTCGCTTATATGCGCCACCTAGTGGCCATGTCAGCCTCCGCAGCTCCTCTTGTTTACTTTTTTTTTATGTCTTCATGACTTGTTTATCCTGAAGGTATATAGAGAAAGAGGGAAAGATGAAAAATATTTTTTAAAAAACAATTTATTCTGGGTTTATGGGTCGAAGGAGTCGCATCACAACAGGTAAGCTAAAAGTGTTGGGTCTTTAAGAAAAATAGTGGTGGTTATCAGGATAAACATCTGGGATGCAACACCTCCCTGCTGCCTGAAGGTGGCAGCAGAGCTGACAGGTATCTCACTAACTGAAGCATGGGTAGCTAATTTGCGCTAACACCAAAGTTGTAGCAGCATGGGTTGCTGTAGTGCTACAACTGAGATTTTATTTTTTACTTTAGTTAAAATTTTATTTATTTTCAAGATGTGGTACCACCCTCTCACAGCTCTTTCAGTAGTTTGTTTGCCTCTGCAGGCTGTAGACTTTGAACTTGGCTTCTTTACTATGTAGTTTCTTTTCATGCAGATGAGTCCCACCAATTCATTCTAAATACAAGTGCAAGTCATTTCTCTCTAATGAACATTAAACACCAAAACACATGATAAAAAAAAGCAAAAATCCATCATCACTTTCTAACAATATCTTAAAAATCCCTTGCCATTCACTGGATTGAATAGTACTTGTGGTATACTAGTGGGTTTTCATTGTGAGCTCCTGAAGGTACCCTGTGAAGTATTTTTGAAATTCATGCATTGAATAATTCTGGTGCTTATATAGTAAGCCTTTACAATGCAATGTTACTAAAACAGGTATGGATGTCAACTGTGTACCTTACAAAATTGGACAAACTGAAGTTTGCAACCATTTACTGAAGAAAGATCTATATTTTGCTAATCTTTTTTTTATAGATCTTTCTGCAATTTACCAGCAAGCAACAAGCAAAGTTTTTCTGTCTACTGATATTAAAAAATGTGCCGATCTCCTAAAAGCAGTGGATGTGACGATCAATCCAATACTGACTGCTAACTTGTATTTAATTTGACAGTCACTTCTATAAGTAAAATATTAATTTTGCACAATCTTAATGTGAAAAGTTGCCACATGTATTCTAAAGATAGCTTTCTCCATGGAAATCAACTCATTCATTGTTATTGGTTTCGGTTTATTGCTTTTTATCTTGTTTTCTGTCCATTAACCAAGTCTGTGGAATCTGGGGCAAGTATAAAACATAAACAATCACATCATGATGTAGTAGGAATAAAAAATACTGCCACCTACAGGTGGGAGTTGGCACCCAACGTTTTTAACTATTTTTTGCAGAAAATTTGCAGTAAATTCACAATTATGCATTAAAGAAAGAAAATCCAGTATCTATTGATTTTATGTGAATTTCCATGTCTATGTAAATGTTGATGAGCTAGAAACAGTTTATAGTTTCAAGAGGTAATGTATATTTAGTAGCACAGCATCGCATACCCTGCTTTTAGATCGGTTTAGTAATCCTGTTATTACTGCAGAAGGCTCTGGCATTACTGGTAGGGGGAGTAAATCTCTCCAGCTCTACAACAAATTAAGTATCCCCAACTACTATTCAACACAGTTTTAAGCCACAAATGAGCACAAAACGCATCATTTCACAATTAAACCATAAATACTCCCTAAAATCAAATTCACCAAAAACTAACAACTCCATGTCTGTGCGTCTATGGTCTAGAACCTCATCGGAAATGACCAAACCTGTGGGTGCTGCGTTAGTTCATACTAACAGTCAAGCAGCACCGCAGAGTCTGTGCAGGAACTATTCTGAATCCAGCTGGGAATATCAGCTGACGTCGGACAGGAAGTCGAGTTACTCCTGCTGTTGGTCTCTGTCTCCAACGCTCAAACTCTATTTTATCTCTGTCTCTTCCTGTCTCCTTCTTAATCTCTTTTAATTGTCTCTGATCCGTCTCTGACTCTTTTTCCTCCTCTCTGTCCACTTCAAACTCTGTCTTTCTCTGTTCTCCTCCTATCTGTCTTTCTTCTGAGGATGGCTTGTATGGTTGTTTTTGAGGAATATAACCCTTTGCCCCGTCCCCCTCCCCTCAGAAAACCATGAGCAGATACACCTGGGAGTGTAAGACCAAAGAGGAGTCCGACTGTGAGGTAAGACCAAATTTCAGACAGTCCCGAACCTCTGTCACCCTCCCAAACAGCTCTCTCATTGTTACTGTGGCCCTGTCAGTCACCCCTCTCAAATGATCAGTCTAAACCTCAGTCCGCCTGGACAAATAAAGACAAACAAAAGTGTTTTAGACAAAACGTCGAAAGTCTTGAACCGAGAAGAGTATATAAAACAGAACAGCAACCATTAGTCCTACTGCAAAAAGCATAGACGTACTCACTGTTTTTTTTAGTAATGTTATTTGTAACATGTTATTTTGATTTTGATACACAATAAACACCTGCTGAATGTAGTTTTAGTTTTCAAGTGCGTGTGCAACCATTTTATCACCATAGTCTTTTGCAGTTATTACAAGTCAGATAAATAGACAGACAGACAGAGACAGACAGACAGATACTGTAGATGCCAATTAACTTTAACTTAGACTTAAACATTGGCAAAGAAACCTTTGACTTCATCACCGGTCCAATCCAAACACAAAAAAACACATGCTGAACCTTGATTGGAAGAAAACAGCCTGTTACAAAAAAAACCTGTTTACTGATAAGGTGAATGCAAGGTCCTTGTTTTCTGTGGCAGTTATTTCTCTGCTGTAATTGAAAGCTTTGTGTTTCATTCATGGTGGTGGATTGAACCCACTTGTCTCCAATCTTCCCCTCAAAGTAATTCAGCCGAGTGGAGCCGTATCCTTCCCCCTGCAGCAAACGGTGGAGGGGAATTGTTTTCTGTCAACAGTAAATAAATTCAGCACAGGAAATACATTTCCCTGGCAGAGTCGGCAGTAATTTTTAAGAGGGTTTCCATCGACTGTATTGGCTCTCGTTGACTTATCACGACTGAGCTGACCTGAGGTTTTCAGCAGAATTAAGCGATTTAAATCATTCTGAACTACTGTGACGACAGGAGTCCATGTAAAGCTACAAACAATAATCAGTCTTGGATCATGTTGTGCCATTCAAACAATCACAAATCCTTTAATAAAGAAAGACAGATTTGCTGCATCCTAAGATAGTCATGCTCACAAGAGAGGCAAACATTTAGTCTGTAAAAGCAAACAAGAAAACATTATTACAGTGAATTTTAATACACATATATGGGTTCATATTAGTGACAACCACACAAAACTTCATCCAGACTTAGCCAACACAGTCTTAAACAGAGGACAAATTTTTAAAATATTTTTTATCAATGTCAGGAGGTTTTCACATTGTTAGTCTGGAACAATATCTTTTCCATCAATCACAGTGTGACTCATAAATTAAAGACAAGCGAAATCAGTTCTGGTACCAAATGACCAACTGGAGAGAACATGCAGTAAGTTACCCCATAAGCTTTTTATTTGCTTTGAACAGATAACCAGTTATTGGTGCAGATCTTTGTGTGATGGCAAAGCAAGAATAAACCTTACCAGAAAAACAAGGTTTGTTTTCATAGTTCTGCAACTGGAAATGATGACTGCAGAGAATAAATGTGCAGAGCTTTAGCAAAAATAATATTAGCTAAATTAATCCAGTAAGCAATTAATGCTTTATTCAGTCATTAAAATTATGTTTCTATGGGTTTAAATTGGGTCAAATATTCAACTAAAAGCAGATATATCATAAATTGCTTTCTATTTTGCACTCAAATATGGACCGATTTGTAATTTGAAGCTGCATTTTCAGGAAAAAAATTTCTTAAATTGAACATAGACTTGATTGCTTTCTTTAGTGTAGAATTGCAAGCAAATATGAATGATACATGTTACTATATCTTTTCTTTAATCAGAAGGAACAAGTAACATCCTAATGGAAATCTATCCCATTTATTTCCAAATTGTTCAACAGTGTACTGTGTTACTATAACAATAAAATCATAAGAAATCACCCCAAAAAATTATAACTTTTATATATTATTTCATTTTCCTACCAATTTTTGCTTGGTTGCCATGTCCAGTTTTAGCCTTTAGGGGTCACTGTGTCACACAAAAAATCACAACAGCAAAACTCAGGACAGTTATTGATCAAATCACATACCAAGAGAAACTATATTGTGATCATAGCTTCCAACTGCTGCTGGACTTTCACAACTCACAACAAACTGAAATTTTCCAACAGTTTTAATAGAAAGAAACTGTAGCCAAACACTTTGAAGTGCATTGCTATTTTACATGTCAAACGTTTGGAACAGTAGGATTGGTTTCTGATCAAGATTCTACTTGTTATATTACTGGATACATTCGGACAGTCCGTAATATTGTAATATGATTATTTGGAAACAGTGCCAGGCATTCTGGGATATCAATTAGACCGATTTGGTAAAGAGCCTTTTGATAACTTTCTGTCTATGTCATCTGAGGAAACAAACATCTTTCATTTTGTAGCATCTTTTAAATTCACAGCCTGGTGGCCGTTAATCACTACAAATATTTCATTAACACCCCAGAAAAAGCAACAGTTAAATAAGCCTTAGAAAATACATGAGTAAGTAGTCCAAACTCAGAACACCTCAACCAAATAATGACTGCCATCATAAATCAACCTGAAATCTGTCTCCTCTTGCCTATGACACATTGTACGGTGAACAGAATACCATCCTAGCTAACAGAAGGACATCAAGAACCTTCCATGTGCCTCCATCATCATCTTCATCATCAGAACCCTGTTTATATCTGTTCCCACTCCCCCCCAAAAGTTTATCCCCACACAAAAGTCCTCGTGACTCTGTGCCCCCACCCACTGCCCGCACCCCTCCACCCATGCACAACAACAATGAAATCCAACAAACACAAACATTTTCCAGTTTCATGCTGACGGGAGGACAGAGGGCCCCTATCCCGTAACCATGGAAGTGACATACCCACACGTCCTGCCTGAAGTTACTATCTAGGCCAACAGCCATCGGGTAAATCCTCTCACTGCTCTTCCTCTCTGAAAGTACCATTGAGTTCAAATGCAAACATTCAATTAGGGAGTGTTTGCAAGTGGCACAGGCCTCCGGGTCTGGACTTTAATGCGTGTGTGAACAAGAGAGCATCTATATCTGGCCATACTCTGCTTGTGTGTAGATGTGCGTGTGTGTGCGTATGGGTGGGCGGACATTCTTCAGTGTGGTTCCCATTGTGACAAAGAGGTGCAGACTGACGCCCTGGGAAGCCTCGGTGCAGCCAAGTCGATAAAGCCATGCAAAATTAATGGGTCTAAGAGGATGGAAAACAGAGCTCCAATGGACTCTATAATCAATTTTTTCCTCTGACCTAAATTAAATGCAGATGACTTAAACTGAAACAACTAAGGCACAATGTTTGTTTTTTCCTCCTCCAGCCACTGCTTGGGTATGTATGATGGTGGTGCACATTGAAAATAAGCTTGCCAGACTGTTTGTTTTTATTTTTGAAATGATAAAAGGACAGCAGAGACTGAAGGTGTTCTGCATGAGCGATCTTCTCTGTTTATGGGGGGTGCATTGTTCTTTTCTTGCATGTGGATGTGCATGTGCTTCCTGGGTTGCCTGGTGGGGGGTAAAGGGAGCTGGGATTGCTGTCGCTCATGCAGCTCACCACAGAGTCTCTCCGCCGATAGAAAACATGCCAGCTAAGCATGGTGATTTTTAAACAGTTTATCATGCAGACCAGTAAATTTTCTGCTATTGTAAATTATTTCTGACATCTGTTTTTTTGTTTGCTTGGGGTTTTTTGGTCAGTTGCTCCATATCTGCAACAATTAAAAACTCGTTTTTTTGTTTAATATATTAACAAATTGTAGGCTGTGCATCACCAAAGCGAAATGTTTTGTTCAGATTTCTCTTTAACCTCTGTTGATGAGAATGGATTCAATAATTCATTAAATAATGACTTCTCCAAAAATAATAAAGTACCTTAAGAAAATTCTCAAATGTTCAGAAATGTCAGTGAAACAAATGTGTGCAGATTTGGCAATGAAATGATAAAGTAAACTATGGTCAGTAGCTGCTGTTTTAAATATAAATTAATTTGATTTTGACTTGAATCAGGAGGTTAAATAGAAGTAGTATTGATGATGCCATTAATAGGTTAATTGGCATCTTAATTTGATTCAGCTGACTGTACCTCAAATGCCTAATTCTTCATTAAATTGTGTAGTGTCATTAATATCTTTCTGGATTTGTTAGATAAGGAAAGAGTATTATTTATAACATTAACATTGCAGACCACATTTACATTTTTTTTAATAAAAATACATAGATACCTTTTCAAAATGCCATTTATTCATATAAAAGAGTTGACACCACATAAGTGCTCAGATTGTACATAAATTTTGATGCCATTTTGTAAGTGGCATTTTCTGATCTATGCATCCTTATCTGTTTTTAAATCTTAATTTTAAATAATTAGGACAGTTGTTTTAAACAACTAACAATCTAAATAGTTAATAATAGTAACAGAAGCACCTAAGTCTTAAAAATAAGACTTGGCTTAAACTTGTTTCCCAAATACTTTGGTACTTTAAAATATCTTTAAGGTTGAGTAAGTTACATTTAAGTTTGTTTTCAGCACATTCTTTCTTATTTTGCTTTTACATTTTTTTTTATCTCTGTTATTTCCTTTATTAATGTTTCTTTCCAACTTGAGCTCTCTAAGTTTAAAGTTAATTTGGTTTAATGGGTTAATTCTAAATAGAGCAAGAAGCTGTTCTCAAGAACTGCAACCTTACATAAGGTGTAAAATCTCCAAAAGAAAAAGTTACTACAAATCACCAGGGTCAGAGTTGCAGCTGAATATGAATGTTTATTCGGTTTAAACCATCCTAACTGTGCTTTTTTCCCCCATCCCTCCACTACTACCCATTCTTGTGTAGGATGATCCTCATTCCCAGAACAAGCTGGAAGACCCGGTGAAGGCTCCGCCCAAGGAGGACGACTCCCTCAACATCCACAACTCTCTGACCCCCAAACACGAGAACCACAAGGTCCTGGGCGAGGAGAACTCCTCGGAGGTAAACTCACTGCAGAACAACATGATGTGAATCAAAACAAAACGCGAAACAGCCCCCAGCAACTTGACAACAAAACACAGAAAACGACACGATGTGTTGGCAACGGGAAGATGCAGACCCCCTTCCTCCCCTCCTCTCTGGTCGCCTGCTGTCGAACGCACCTAACTGGTCAACCAACCAACCAACCAGCCAACACACCAGCCAACCAACTCAGTCTACAACTGTCTCCGACACGGCACCACTGCCACGAGCAGCCTTCAGTTGCTGCAAATAATAAAAAAAATAAACACACACCAACTCTGCCGCCGTCACTGCCCCAGCTAAAAAATGCCCTCATCCCAATCTGCTTCACCCGAAGCCCCTTCCAGCTCCCCCTCTATCCTCTACTTTCAGTCAAGCCCCTGTTTCGCAGCCCCTCCCCTTCTTGTTGCTGTCACTTTCTCCTCTGTACCATACCTGCACACATGCGCACACAGACATTAGAAGCATACACATACTGTGAAAAGCTCCGAGACATAGACACACTTTCATGTGAACACTGTCACACACACCTTCCCTTTTCCCTGCCTGCATTGGTGTATTTTGTAAAAAGAAAGAAATCATACAGAAGTTTAAAACGTACAGAAAATGTTGTTGTAAAAAAAACAAAAAAAAAAAACATTAACTACTGAAAGGTTTTGATGTTTGTCTGACTAATCCAGTGAGTATGTATAAATATTGGAAAAAAAAAATATTGCTCGGATTGATTTAAAAACAACACAATGTGTCTTGGTTTTCATTGGTGTGATTTCTAATCCTTTGATGTACTTGGTTTTTTTTTGTACTTTTTTGGGACTTCAAACAGAGAATAAACAAATGAAACTCAGACAGTTGTTGAAATAAACCTTTTTAACATGACCTCTCTGAATCCTGTGTTTTCCTCCGTGTCGCCTCCCCTTTTCTCCTTCCCTTTAAATCCAGCGCTTTCTGCATGGCTTTGAACACAGCTTCTTAAGTCCTTGTCGTATGTGTGCTTTAGTGTCTACACAAAAACAACCAGAGTTAAACATTTCATTACCAAAGACGCGGTTTATTGTGTTTTTATCCAGACTTCAACACAAGTAAAATACTCCAGTTTATTTCTAGGTTATATTTTACCACAGTTATCATATTTTTGTAATTCCTATACTAATAATTACTTTAGTATCGATTATTATATTGATTATTCGGATGATTAATCAGATAGAAATATTGGCACATTCTCCAGATTTTTCACTTAACCTCTTAAACCTTTTTAAACATTATTAGAGATGCAAATAAAAAATTCAAACCCTTTTTTAAACTCAGCTGGGTATTTTGGATGAGACATATTTACACACAAAGGTGTTTTTATCTTAAACCTCTGTATATATATATATATATTATATATATTATCTTAAACCTCTGTATATATATATATTTTGTTCAGTTTTGGCATCACAAAGACCAAAGAACACATCAAGTAGACCAGGAAGAAAATTGTCATTTTATTTTCACTTAACAGTTTTACACTTTTTTATATTTGTTTGTCACATAAAATTATAATCAAATACAGTGAATTGTCTAATTGTAATACCACAGAATGAGAGAAAGTTAAAGTGGCACGATCAAATTTTCAAGGCACTGTAAGAGCAAAATAGAGAGGCCAAATAAATGTTTCAATGAAATATCTAAAGGTTTGGCTTATAGGTAATGTAACCTGATTTGGAAAGTATTTGGGTTACTGATCATTTCTTGTCCTTGGTGGAATTAAAATGTTATAACACTCTATAAATCTGACTAACTTACCAGTTTGTTCATTTTCCACAAAGTTATTTGGTCAAAGTTGCAGAATTTGGTAATATTGAGAACTTGAACTGTTCCAAACAACAAGGATTTAAATGTGACGCCAGGTCAGGACTCTATTAATATAGTCTGCTTATTACGCACTGTAAAGACACATAGCTCACATGAAAAGGGTAAAAATGAAGATGTGTTGTGTGAGGTAAGAATCTTAAGATCCATTCACAGGGCTAATGTTTTTAAATACTACAAAATTGACCAGCAATTCCAATAAAATTGGAGCAGTGTGCCATAAAAACAGTCCTCTAAAAGGTGAATTATTTTAGGCTGAGATAGCAGAAAGTTTTAAAAGACTATTCAAATTGATCCTAAGAAAGTTTTGATGTCTTGTCAATGTTAATGCAAACTCTGTGCTAATAGTCCCTCAGAAATATATATGAAAATAAAAGGTCAGTTAGCTGATCATGTGACTGTGAGATCTACCATTGGCAAAGTCTTTTCTCTTCAAGAAATTCTCCTCACTGCTCATAAATCATGACAAGAAACACCAGGAACCAGTCTGCTGCTTCTGCATGTTTCATGCCTCTGGAGACGCTTTTGCTGTTTCCAGCTGGATACAGGCTGGCTGACACACTTGTGCTTGCAAATAGAAGCTATTTCAGGTGCACATTTGGTGTATAAACAGAATTAGATGAAAAATGCATTTATGACTGACACAGTTTTGAAATCTTGTAAAGTTACTATAAGGTGTATTGCAGTTTTTATAGACATGAGTTACAAACTTGAGTACCAGTTCCAGTCATTTCACGTGAAAAATATGACTGATCAAGTTAAGACAATAAATAATTAATTGTGGAATATCAAATCAAAATTAACCCCTATGTCTCATTTTGTAAATCTTGTATTTTTGATCTAATTTTTGCTGATCAACCTTCAGATGCTTCTTCAACTTGATTTGAATTTAGCTCTACTTGTGTGGTTGTCTGAACATGATTTGGAATAAAATACATTAAAAAAAAATTCTAAACCAAGTCTTAAATATTGATTATAAACAATCAAATTCAGTCTACATCCTGGCTGAGTTCATTCAAGTCTCAAATCCAAGATAAGCTGAGGTCAGCCATCAAGAACTTCAAGTTATTTTTCTTCATTTGGACACTATTTTTTAAGGTATATTGTTTTAGCACCATGGTCACCAGACTTACCAAGTAATTTTGAGTCACAGCTATTTTAGGCTAAGTTGCCTTGATTGCCCTAAGTTTCACATGCTAAGTTTCAAGTTTATGTTTCAACTTTACAGATCTTTAAAAAATGCTCCTTAACTCACAAATTGGTTCCCACAAACACTATGCTCATTCTTCCAAAGCTGATAAACAGTAATGAATGTGTCTCAGCTGAGGCGGCAGTGCCTGAAGCCTTTTGTTGGACTTCTCCTTTGGTTCTGCGTGAAAGTAACGGCTTGAACAACAGCATTGTGGCAGATTCTTCCCAGGGTGGAGGAGTAATGGATGAAGGGTGGGGGAGGGTCTGGGTGCCCTTCCTTTTCTTCAGATAAATAGACAGGGGGTTCAGAGAGCATTTCAGCCTCCAAAAGGTAAAATAAAAGACTTTTTATGAATAAAGAATAGCAAACAGCAGTACGCTGGTTTCAAAAACAGCAACAGCAGCGATTATCATCCTCTTTATTCCTTGCGGCCTGTTACTCAAACACATACACACAAAAATACACATTTGTGAAGCTGGGACATGACTGCACATGTTGAAATACACACACATAACAACACTAAAATAGAGTTGACTGAATTGAAATGAGTGATGCTGGACGTACTGCAGGACACCATGGCAACAAGTGGGCATTATGCTACCAACAGAGAGAAGTGAGGCAGCATGGGGGCGGCACTGTCGTCTCTCTGAAAGCAACAGAGAAAGACTGAATCCCTTTGTGCTTTTAGTCTTTTAGTTTTCATCTAGAATATTATAAAAGTGTTTCAAAACATCTTATCACAAATTATGAAATATCGAAACAAGCCAACCAACAAGTCGGGAAAGAAGTGAGTTATAGGGGTGACCAAGAATATAATGGCCACTTATAGGCAGAACTCCGGTGTCCACTTGTGGAAATAGGACAACCATCAATCATTGCTAATCAATTTCATCATTTAGGTCTTTATTTTTTAGTTTGACCAGATGGAAGTCACTTCTCACAACAGGAGCTACAACACATAGCAGCTCACTAGACTTAGCCAAACCCTTGGAGAGCTTCAGACCAGAATAAATAAAATGTTCTGGTTTAATGGAGAATCCACATCAAACTTTGCATCATGTTAAACACTGTTACACATAGTGGTGGGAGGATCAGGTTGTGGGGATGTTTTTTTGCAGCTGGAACTGAGCAGCTGGTCTGCATAGATGGTAACATGAAGACTGCCAAATATGTAGAGACTCTTAAAGGAAACCTACTGCAGAGTGCTTTATAGTAGTAGACAAAAGCAATAATTCATTCTTCAACATGAAGATGAATCAAAACCCAGATTGTTGTTAACAGCGCATGCAACTTCCGATAAGCTTTATCGCCTCAAACTGATGCATTACATGCATCATGGACAAATGTTAGCGATTGGGTAAAAGTTTATAACTTCAACAGAGTCGAAACCTCCAGCAAACCATTGTTTCTCAGTAGCCAAGGGTGCGAACCCTCTGTACGAAGCAAAGCGTAGAATAAGGGCCTGGCTTTTACCAGGCTACAGCCAAGGTAACCAAAGAGTGGTTTCAGGAGTAGCTTCATCTTATAGACTTGAAAACTAACTTATAGCTTATCTGCTTAGCTTGTTTGTCTCCTAGATGAACCAACTGAAGTCCAATAAAGTACTCCATTATCAGTTCTTGTGATTTTTGGTGTATATTTTCAAACGCCCAGTCAGTTGTGGTAGATGGCTACTGACTCTGAGTAAAGTTTCTTCCTGGTAAAGGTCCAGCTTTCCTCTCTGCTGTTTCTAAATGCATGATCCATATGAGGGATTACTGCAAAGTCAACAGCACAATGCAAGCGACTGTCCACTGCTGCCAACGTGCTAGTTCAGGAGGAGTGAATGCTTAAAGTCAATGACTCAATGAAACCTGCTGGGTTTCCTCAGCTGAAAACTTTTGGATCAATTTGAATAATAATCTGAATTTGAGTTGATAGACAACTTCCAAAGCTTTCACACTCTTCATCCCTCTCCTCTTGTTTTCTCTTTCACTTTTCAGCTGTCGGTAGGTACTTGTATGCATTTTTAGACATTGGGCATCATCACCATGGAAACACACTGTGAAGCTATAATTTTAAATCCAAACTCTACAGCCTCTCTCGTCATGTGCCTTCAGACACACACAGCCACTCAATTACAAACAGACCGACCAAGCAGATTAAAAGTCTCCCAGAGCTTTAGTGTCATCTAGTAATATATACTGGAGGCTATCAGAGAATTAAAACTGCTCTCAACTCCACTTCAGGCTCAACATGGCATCATGCGATCTCCACAGACAGCCTTAATCCGGCTTATTACATACGACTGCCCTCATCATGACTCGGGTTACTTTTTAGTTTTTAGTCTCTATGAGAAATTTTATCTCATGTAAACCAAATGTTTTTTTTAGAAATCAAGATAATGACATTGAATGACAGAAAATTCAGAATTTCCATTCCCACATTTCATTTAAAGTGAGCTGGTTTTCTCCCCATAGCAAGAAAATCAAGAGCTAAGTCTCTTTTTTTGTTTACACAGAATCTGAATTAGCAATATTTTTAGAGTAAATATTTCTGGAAGACTTTTCCTTTTGTAGCAGAAAATTTAACATCACTTTTTCTTTATACCTTTTGTAGTTTTTGAACAATAAATATTTTCCCAGGAACCCACATCTTAAAATGCACCTACCTGGTGCAAAACTGTGCTGAAATGTTCAGAATGTCCTGAATTTTGTCTTGGTTCTGATATCCATTTCGGGTCAATATACTCTTGTAAATGTGAGAAACTACAACCCCTGATCAATAATTTTTCAGGAGGGATTAAAGGACAAAATACTAGACAGTATTCTCAGCACCTAACTAAACAAATATGTAAATTCCCATTTCTCAAGTGTTTTGAACAGATGTATCCTGTTATTTCTGTAATTCATTTTTTTTCCTCGGTTGACTCTTAAATTGCCACATTGACCTCAAGTGTCATTCAGTTGAGTTTTTTTTTTTCCATGCCTATCCATTGCTGCACCATTTTTAAAAACAAAAGATGCAGTGTTGGACCAAAGTGTGTAAGAGGGAAACAGGAAAAGAAACAGACGTGTTGAAGGCATGTGGAGATTATATTTTTCTCTGATGCTCAGAGTCGAGCCAGATGGGACCTGGGATTCGGCAGCAGCCAGTGATTGGCTGACGGTGTGGTGGAATGATGCCGTAAGGATGCCAAAGTGGCTGCCGTGATTGGCTAAAGCACATAGTAGTCCACGCAGGAGACACACACACTCAAAGACACACACTTATTCATGCATGCAAAATATACACATGTGGGAATTAACCCAAAATGTACGGCGTGAAATTGATGTGAGTTTTGAATAACCACAGTTATGGTGGAACAGGTCTGTGTGTGTGTGTGTGCGTGTGTGGTGTGTTTTGCAGATTTCGGGAAAAAAGGCACAAATTGAAACCAAAAGGAACCAGATAAAGCAGTGAAGGGGGCAGCTGGAGAGGATTTTTCTTTTCTGGAACTACCCCCACCTTCACTCCCACGTGATTCTAAATGAATCAGTCTGGCACCGTCTAGTTTACTAATGAGGCTCTGAGGAATGCTGCTGATCAGAACAGGAGCCTTTGGCTTCCATTCTGATGGAAATTTGGAAATACGTTACCAGTTCGGGGCAGAGTAGCTCCAGTTCTCCCAACCTTCTGTATTACATGTGTGCAAGTAACTGATTTAGTAGTAGGGCAATAATGGCAATGACTTCAAAAAGCTGAAAGTGACGCTATACTGCTCACTTTAGCAGAGATTATTTGTGCTCTGATTAAGATGATAAAGCTCCTGATGACCACATTCTGTCTTGATATTTTTAGATAAGGATTTTATTATTAATATTATTCCATCTATGGCTGTAATTCTAAGCCTAAAGTGTCTTTGTACAGTTTTTTTTGCGTGTTTTGGACCCATATTGCAACCAAATTAAGCTTACTGAAACATGCAAACAGACAATCAAGCACTATATGTATGGTTACATGACTTAAAATGGTAAATTTTAATACCTTAAATGCTTGAATTTAGACCACATTATACAATTTTTTTTTTTTGTTTTGGTACTAATTAGATGATTTGTTCTCTAAAATGCTATTCAAGTATATGAAAATGTGTGCTACTTTTCTAGACTCCCAAGGCTCTGTTACCTTAAAGACTCAAAGTTGCCATGTGTTCTTTTTTATTTGTTCAGTTTTAATTCAAATAAGTGTAGAAGATGTCACAGAAGAGTAATTGACACTTAGCATCATCTCTCAGCTGGGAAATTGAGCCATGGCAGCTTTTAATCCAGTGTAAAATTGATTCTGCAGGTTTAAAATGTGACCCACTAAAACAAAATATCAACAGAAACTACCTGCAATTTCCTGATAATAAAGAATTTAGTCTCATGAAAGTACTGAGTCGAAAAATTAATTAGCAAAAATAAAAACAAATAAAGAAAATAAAGGTTATTTATTTGTTACCATTCATATCAGAACCTTTTCAGAAATGGACTGACAGGGTTTAAATGTCACTATGTTGCCATCCAAAACTTTTTCATCTTTGGCAAAGATGTGTGAAAAAAATAAATCTTTTTTTTTTTTTTTAATTACCATATTCTCAAAGTAAACGTTTAATAAAATATAAAAATGTACATGTGTATGCATTCATTGACAGCATTACTTAAAATTGTCAATTTTCATACTTGTGATAATGACACGTCTTCCTTTGAGTGTTTCTGTTGAAATAACCAGGGAAACAGCAAGTTGAGGATCCCCAGTAAAAGTATCATGACACTGATCAATTTAAAAAAGGAGAGTAAAAATGTAACATTTTGGTAACATTTCATTTATAGGAATTGGTAGGGGCACCAATAACTGTGGCACCTGGGTTTTCCGGTCTTAACAGTTGAATTTTTATGAATTTATCAAACTGAGATTGTGCTTCTGCAATAAAAACTGTATTTATTTTAAGGCTTTTGATGCGTCTTTGTCACAGGTGCTAGAAAATGTGGAGAGGCTGTGTTTGTTTATCAGTTACATGCATTTGTGTAAATGTGTTACTTTACTGAACCGTTCTCCTCCTGCACTGCAAGGTAACCATCGACTTGGAGCTCCACCTCAGCAAGAAGGCTGAGTTCAAATCTTCAGGAAGACCTCTGGCAAAATACGATGTCTACCTCTACAGGGTGCCAAAAGCCAAACCCCGTGTTCTAAACGGGCCAAGCACTAAGACTGCAAATGGACCCAGCAGAACAAGGGCCAGAGTTATAAGGTGGGAAGACGACTTGTACCCACCTTCTCCTCGTTGTTCTGTTTGCAGCCCAGTAAGTACTCGTTCACTACCAGCCTCTGTGTTCAAAGAGCTTCAGCAGACTAAACCTTTGACTATATACCCCTACAAACTCTGACAAATGGACTAGTTCGACCTCTCCAACGTGGCTGGTTGGTAAAATGTTTTCTGACTGTGTTTGTTGTTGGACTTTAACATAAAGAAGGAAAGAAGCTGCAATGATTCTGGAAAGCTTAGAGCTAGCCATAAAATCAGGACGTTTGTTGATACCCTTGAACAGGACCAAACAGGATTCTGGTAAATTATTGGCACCACAGACAGCTCAAGATGCAGCACATTGCAAACACGCAGACTGATGCGCCATCAAGTGCAGCTCAGTCGACTCTTTCTACATGAATGCCTGTTTTCTTTTAAACAAACTATTCTTAAGCGTGCAAGTTGTTGTTTTATACATGTTCCTCCAAAGATGCAAGACAACTGTTGTTTTCGTACTTCTGTTTCATGAATAAATGAACATAATATGAAAGTACTTTTGTGAGATTCTGATTTTATTTTAGTCGCACCACTACAGGGTTATTGTGAACAATCAGTTCAAGGTCTTCAAGCCTTTCTTCACAGAAGAAAGCAGTTTTCTCCCTTACCTACAAGCTGAAAGAGTGGACATTAAAACTAAATTGTTTCTAGATAGTTTCATCAATTTCTGATTACTGTTGCAGGACATTTTGTGACCTGCAACAGTTGAGATGAAACTGAACATGAAAACGGCCTTTAAACCATTCAGACAACCAGCACAACAGAGACACAATCAAAACTGTCAGATGACTGATTACCCTGCGATAATAACTAAGAAATAGTGCAAATTAGGATGTATTTTTATTTCTTTCCTACTTATGGGAAGTTTCTGTTTATATCATAGGTTTGTGGTGCATCTCTATACTAAAGAAAAAGATATAAAACTTCAGATATTTCACAAAGAGATACTAACAATCCTGGAAAAACCATAAATAACCTTATATTAAAGCAGAAAGTACGGCGGCCACCGTAAGTAAGGCTTACAGTATTCAATTATGCCGCATGAACTGATCAGTACAGCATTGCGAGGGAACGCAAAACCTTTTGCGGGGAACGCAAAAGAAAAAAAAATCGCCATGTCCCCTGGAGGGCTCCATAATTTTCAGTTTATTAGCTGGATTATTTTTTCTTACTCTCAGATACTGGACTGCTCATATGTTTCACTTATGGTCAGAGAAGATATAAGGATAGGGTTAATAAAGAAAAAATTTTTGCAAAAAAAAAAAACATTCCATCTGGCTACAGAAGCACATTTTTGATTGTTTTTATATGTGCAGAGTTGATTATGTGATACTTCAATGATATTTTCCTAAAGTAATTTTTTGCACAGTCTGAGATGTTTTTTCTTTTCTTATATATGTTATTACCTTCCCTAACAGGTTTTAATGTCATCTTTTTGGGGCTTTTACACTTGAAATCAACACGACTACTGGATATTGTTATTATTTCATTTTATTTTATTGTATTTTCAGGCAGTTCTCTAATATGTAGCAGAGAACTGTCATAACATAATAGTGTCCATAGTCTTATCTTTAAGATGGCAATATGTTAAAAACATGAACATAAAAAAGATAAATTAACAAGTTGTGATAATCATGATCATAATGTGACTCAGTGGTGATTCATTGGAAATGTCCATGGTCTATGATAAGCATCGCAATTCATTTATTTACATTTTCTCTTCCGCTATTTCAAAGCTACACACTGCCATCTGCTGATTGAACACAACATTGCTTTACCTATTAGCATCGGTAGGTGACGCTGTCCAAAAACTAAACTAGCGAGAGAAAACGAAGAAGCTGCAATGTCTTCAGAGATCGTCTATGAAAACATACCTTTGATATAACCGCTCAGTCAATGGGCCAGGATTGCTCCTCATTTTCAAAAATCAAATGTTAGTAAAGAGAACTTTTCCACACAAAACGCAAGAAAAGCTTGATGTATATTATAGAACATGATAAATAAAGAATTAGAAAGAATTTTTTTTTATTTTTAATGGATGTTGTTGGTTGATTTATTACAAATCTGTCTTGGGGCATTGTCAGTTATCGCCAAGTTATTAAAGAAAATATGTAGTTGTAATATAGGAAGAAAGGATCACATACGTTTGATTTAAATGTATCTATTGTCTAAATTTGTTGGATTTATAACTGCTTTCACGACTTTTCAAGACTACACTTGTCACCAGTTAATGTCAAACTCCTGATGTGGTGATTAAAACAATGTTGTGAGTGAGCAGTCCTGTTTGTAATAAACACATCTTTGACTCACGTATTTCTCCTAGTGTGGCGAGATAAGCTTTCTAATACTTACATGACAGCGTGTTTTTGACCAATGAATAAAAGAGTAGACAATTATTTCCGTCTCTTGAGCAAATCTTCATTCTAAAAGCCTGACATAGTTTTTCAAAGCGCTTAGTTTGTGTTGTGTGGCGTATATTTAGTTTAGCCGAGGGGGTTAGCAATGTTTACTGAACTCAACAACATCCTCAACGCCTCTCCTGACTCTTTTACACGGGTAAGAACTAATGCTTTTGCCTTGGATTTAACCTTAATGTTAATATTTTAGCTATATTAGTAATGAGTGGTACTTTATGAATATTTAGCATATATGCCCAGACGCCAGTGAAAATATTGCTGTTGTGTTTACACTTGTCTTGATTTAGTCACATTTCTGTTGTTCGACAGGGAGAATTTATCCTAGTCTCTGACAAACAGAGTGACGCATCCTTTC
This sequence comes from Girardinus metallicus, assembly GCA_903067095.1. Classification (NCBI taxonomy): domain Eukaryota; kingdom Metazoa; phylum Chordata; class Actinopteri; order Cyprinodontiformes; family Poeciliidae; genus Girardinus; species Girardinus metallicus. The sequence continues at coordinate 87,060 of CAEGAE010068712.1, read as the reverse complement.
TTATTCATCACTTCCTTTCTTTCTACCTCCGAGGTGAGTTATAAAATCCACCAACAGCAAAAAAAAAAAAAAAAAAAGTGTTTTAATTTAAATGTTATTTTAATGTGTCTGTTTTCTGATTTAGCGCGATGCAAAGTGTGTTTTCTGGGCTTGGTGCAGTCATTTTGCCACTACAGTGCAGTGAGTCAAAGACTGGTGAGTGCTTGTCTCCCTTTTATGTTTTTTTTTTTTTCTGGGCAGGAGCAAAAATTGCACATTTAGAAAATGACGGGAATGGCTGTTTGTTTATTCCTTATTTTGTATGAATTTTTACCCACAGGGTGTCAGTTTAACACAGGCAAAGGAGAAAGGTCAGCTGGTTTTCTTTGAGGGATTGAAGGAGTGCCTGTCTGTTCTGATTCCAAAGGAAAACATTGTGGAAAGCGAAGCTATGAACTTTCTCAGGTACAGATAAATGGCTCTTTCTTATAAAATCCAATCATACAGCTAGACCAGTTCTGGTTATAATACAATAAAATCAAATCCAGTCAGTTTTCCTCTATTAGTTTGGAGCAAAGTGTCAATGTGAGCAAGACAAACCAATTGCGTCGAGTTACTGACTTTCCCCTCATCCTGTGCAAGCATGGTGACAGTGGAGAGGAACCGCTCCCTTTTAACAGGAAGAACTGGGCGCATTATGAGCACACAATGTTGGCCCAACCATTATTTTATGAAAAATACAGAGGCACTGAACCATGAGTACTTTGAGTAATTTGTATAGGATAAGAAAAGGAGAGTTTGCATAGTTATTGGCGCAACAGTTTTGTTATACTAATGATGTTCTTGTATGCAGTCATCATTACCTTTAATCCTTAACTCACCACTTTTTGACTTCAGGGACGCCCCTGTCAGCCTGAGGAGTCTGTATGAGTTTGTCCGCTCCAGTGTGATCGGCTCAGGCAGCGTGGAGGACGGAGCAGAGCAGTGGGGGCCCAGTGTGCTGCTGGTGGATGACCTCAGCGTACTGCTGAGTCTGGGCGTCGACGTTGGAGCCGTTTTGGACTTCAGTCATTATTGCAGAGCTTTAGTTTGCTCCCAAATGCAGGTGTGACGTCATATTAAAAAGAAGAATTTTGTCTGCTGTCACTACTTCGATATGTTAGTGATGGAGGTAGCTTTAATGGATGACTTATTGTGGCTCTGTGACTACAGGGGAACATGGTGATGCTGGTTCGCTGTAATGGAGAAGAGGATGATGATGATGAAGATGAAGGATCTGAGGTTCTACTGAAGGGTCTGACCCACCAGTGTAATCTTAATCTTCATGTACAGGGTCTCCCCACGGGTTACTGCAAGGACATACATGGCCAGGTGTGTGACTGATGAGAGTTTTCAATTCTTTCATGTTTGTGTTGGTTGAATAGTGCTTTTTCTAAGTTTGTCTTAGAAATAAAAAAAAATATAGATATTAATTAACATAAATGTCTTATTGTGATTTTTACTGTTAATTGACATTTTTTCTTATAAAACCTCATTAAAATGATGAAAATTCATGGCATTAATAAGAGCAGAATGGGGAAATAACATAAATTATTCCCCACTTCTACATGCCTCTCTCTGTTTTTGGATGATCTGTGCTTAAAGCCTGACCTCTTTAGAAATATCCTCATTAAAGCAACATTTGGCCTGTGCATGCATAATTTTAAAAAAGTCTGAACATGTCGCCAGTCAGTTAGAACTAAAGAAAAGGTGACATATCTATCAGAACCTGAATATTTACCTCAAGAGCCCTTTGGTTCCAGCATTGTTACACATACATAAATTGTTTAATGTCAAATATTTCTGACTGAGCTGTACAACAAACCGAGTACTCCTTGTTTTCCAGATGGAAGTTTGTTGGAAGAGGAGACAAGGCGATGCACCACACATGCAGAAAAACCTCTTTCAATACAAAGTTCATGATAAAGGAGCATCATTTTTTGCCCGTGGGATGTCCAGTGCTGTTCTTTAACTCCACATTTTCTTTTCCTCTCATGAACTTTTCAAAATCAGGAGATATTATAGATTTGACTTATGTTCAAACTCTAAATTTGCCTGTTCTATGATCCTGTATAGTCATTGTCCTTGTGTGGAGGATGTGATCTGTGATATTCAGCTTACTTCCTGATTCCAGGTGACTGTGTTTATTTATTGGACCTATGTAATATTACCTATTTATATTCATGGCAATGTTTAATTAGGATAAATTAAATTTTTATGTTGAAAAGGTTTGCAAACATGCACCTTTCTTGAAGTTCAGAAACAGTCTCATCACTTCTTAAAACTTGTCTTTCAAAGCACAAACTTTTTTATCTTTTAAAGCGGAATTAAGCAGCTATTCTCCATTGTTTCGTTTTTGTTTTTTCACTAATTTGTACCCCAATATCTTGTCTTGTTAAACTCTCAGTCTTGACTTTTTGAAAGGAGACACATAACTCAGAAGTATTCAATCAGTATTTTTATAGCAGTAAATTCCAAAGCATTATGGTATTATTTTGAACTGGTGGCATGATGGTTTGCATTGCTGTTTAGAAGATCATGTATTTCCTCTGCATGTGTTGGTTCTTCAGTATTTCTGACTTGCTGCAACACATTTGAAAACCATGCATTCACACAAATTTGATATTCACCCATGCCATGTTTTTCTATGTAATATTAAAGTAGAATTTTTAAGAAGAAGAAAAAAACATCAGCAAAAACCTGGAACAGAAGGATAAAAGTGCATCATCTTTCAGCTGAACAGCTTAGTGAACATCAGGTAGTGAGGAGAAGCTTTTTGAAATTAATTTTGTTTGTGCAAAAATTCAATTTTGCAATAATAAAATGAAATTAAAAGGATAAAATTGATCATTTATTGCTTGACCTAATGTTATTGTAAAAAGTAAAATTATTTGTCTGGAATTTGTCAGCTGCTCTTCATCTGTGGCCACAACAGTAGTTTGTCACAAGTGAAGAATATTTCCTCTGAAAAATGGTCAGGTTAGAATATACTCGGATCACTGACAACCATAAAGAAATGTGCGATACCTCCAGATGTTTGCTTAGTAATTTGGGCGAATTAAAAAAAAAATCCATGTGATTCTTACAGAACTGTAAGTTCGTGTAAAAATGTGCAATGTCGGTCTTAATCCACTGGGGGTCGCTTTTGCATTGTTTTTGGTCCTGAGGGGTGAGAGGTCGAAGTGGAGAGGTCTTGCTGGGATTTGACAACCAACCAGTAGTTTTTATGCGTTGTTGCTGTGTGTCGCCGTCACATTAGAGGAGCCTGTGAGGAGTTTCATAAATTTCAGGATTATAATACTGTATCTGGTCGTTAGTTCACCGAGCAGGACCACACCGACCGAGTCGTTTGGAGGAAATACTGGAGCTAGTTTAGGTGAGTGTTTGAACAGTGAAGCTAACATAGTAGCTTTGGCCATGCTAGCCCAGTGGAATGCATGGAAACTGCTGCTATACTTAATTTATTTAAATAAAAAAGCTTTTAGTAGTAATTAATCCCTGTTCTTGATGATTGTGTACTATACTCTAGTCCCGAAATATACAGTTTAAAGAAGCGACTGTACTCAGGTTGGCGTTTTAGCAAAGCTAACATTGCATTATTCGTCCCCCCGCAAAAAAATAGTTATAGTAGTACTTTTGAATAAGTTTTCTAACTACCTCTCTGGTTACTGGATTATGTGACTTGTTTTCCCGGGTTGGTTCTTGATATAATAATTAAATTAATCTTATACTAGCTGGGAATTAAGTCCACGGAGAAGCTAACGTCGCTATATGTCTGATTGTTGTGCTAGCCTTTAGCTTGGTGCCAAAACAAACTAAGTAAGTGACAAACACTTTTTTAAATTATTTACTCGTGATTTAAGATTATGATGTGTAAGTACGTATTGTATAGCAAGGTTTTTGTATATTGATTGACTGAATCTGCAGATGCTAAATATTGTTTCATGTCCAAAACATGCATGCCTGGTGCTAATTACATGATGTTTTAGTTGTTTGCTAATTTGAAACAGATGATAAACTAATAGGATCGTGCTACTAGTTAGGAAAGTGTCTACTGCAAAGTGCATCCGTTTATTCTTAGTGATGGGTTTCAGGTGAGCTGTTGATTTGCCTGAAGTAAACACATAAGGCAGTGGCAGTTCAGACTTCTGTAACTTGTCTTTTTCATTGGTTTATTTAATATACATGTGCCAAATTTAGGTTTTTGAAGTGGCTCATATTTTCAATGTGGTGTTGAGCTGTTGCATCAAACTCAAGCAGCCCCTGGGCATGTTTGTAATGTCCGTGTTATAACTTGCAGGTGATGTTGCAACAAGGTTGCATCAGTTCCCCTCCATCTATTCATGTGCTTTCTCTCCTGGGAAAACTCCTAAATAATTTTAACAACTCTGAAACATGTTAGGTTAAATTTACAGTGAGTGGATAATAAGTAGTAAAGGTTACATAGTTTCAAATTTTCTGCATGCTGTCCTCCAGGATTAATTAATAAGACATAATTAGTTGGGTCTTTTTCCTGCTTCTCTTAAGCGTTTAGTCTAAAATGATGCAACCAATGTACAGAAATAGTCCGCCTGTCTCACATCATTAGTTATTACGACCTGGTTACTGATCGACAGAAACTTTCCCTCTTCTGCTTGTAAACTGCTGTGTTGCAGCTCATTCACAGGGAGCTTGTCTCTGCGGTTTACAACAGGACTGATGGTCTCCGCTTATCAGCGGCGCATGCTTCGGCATTATGCAACTATGTCACTGAATTTTGATGCAGTTATGCTTGGGAGAATGGATGCAGCCTGAAGCTTTCTGGGATGTCGGTGGTTATTGTTTTTGGCCGTTCGAAGCACGTCTTGCACGATACCTAACGGTGCTTCAACATGCCGCTGCAATCAATGAAACCTGGGGCAGCTTTCAAATTGGGCTTTTTTGGAAGGGTTGAAAAGAGGTAAGAAGTTTAACTTCCACCCCAAATGTTTTATTTTGAGATTTTCCTTTGATCAAGTTCTTTTTGCTGATGTGTTGTTGTAAAGCTCGCCAACTCTCCACCTAATGGAGGTCATTCAGGGCCAAAATGAGCTTTATTAATTAAAGTTAAAAACTTTGTTGGACAGAGACATGATAAAAAGTTTGTGTCTAAAGGATTTATTTGGAAATTTGCAGAGTTTTTTGCTTTAAAGTTTTCCAAACTCTTTCTGATTATCATCTGCCAGAATGGCTGAAGAGAACACAAACCCTCCATTGTGGGGCTGCTGCCTACCAACACTTTGCTGTTGGCCGTTGTCCAGTGGCCACTCTCTTTGTTGCGCTGATGTTTGTAAAGACTCCTTCAGGCTTGCCGTGCTTTTAGGGCAGCGACGTCTTGGAATCCTTGGCCTGAGAGCTGCGACCCAAGTAGAAGTGAGTGCAATGGGAGGTGGCCACAGGGCCTGCGCCCAGCTTGCCGAGTTTCCGATCAGCTCAATCCCGGATTAGTTCACTGACGGAGATGCTGCTGATCCCTTTTGCCGAATCAGGCCTTGCTGCTGCACCCACGTAACCCTGCAGCCCTCGGCGAGCTGAATTGACAGTTGAAAGATGGAGGTTTTCATTCAGAGGTTTCAGTGAATGCCTAGCAAGAAGAAGTGAGAGGGACTCTGACACTTCTCTGGTAATAGTCTGGAAAGGCTTTACTTCAGACTCCTTTGCAGGAGTCATTGTGTAAGCTTTGCCGTTGCTGTGTTGACTGTGTGGAGTATTTATAACAGCAGATCAAGAGGCTCCTGAGGAGAATTCCTCCCAGGGAATGTTTCCGTCGCTCCCGGGGGGAAGAGCTAAGCCGTCACAGACTTTGCTTGACTCGAGAAGGCAGCGCTATGTCAACCACAACGCAGAGATTAGGCTAAAAAATCCCAGCGCTGCCGCTTTCAAGGGCCGCAAACAGGTGGGACCCCGACAGATAAACCGCTCTCCCATCAGCAGGTACTGTCACTGCGGCGTGAAGCTTTTGTGTTTGACACAGTGGCTGATGTTGTATGGAGGTAAGAGAGAGGGTTGGTAAGAAAAAGAAAAAAAAAAAACAATACCTACGCTGTTGAGATTTTGGCTGCAGCTCTGCTTGTGTTTGCCTGGAAAACTTCAACGCTGATATGAAGTGAGACGGCATGCCACCTGTTTGCTGAGGGAACAGACAGGAGCTGAGATTGAGTTGATGCAGGAGGGAAGATGTTTCTGAGGCAGGTGAACCACCCAGAAGGCAGAGATTTCACACAGCGTTCACCTGTCAGTGTTCCGGCTGCTCTCAAGTGAGAATAAAACTATATTTATCTGAGGAGCTCAGTCAGAGTCGGAGTTTATAATTTTAATATTTGTACCATTTCTAATTAAATATGTAACAATTTGTTTTGCTTTTTTAGTAAATTATTACCATTCTTACTGAATTTATGCTCCTGAACTTTTATATTATTAGTTTGAACAGTTGTTTTTTTTAAAATGGTAATTATAAAAAGAAGAATTGAGACTATATTAAATATTCAGTGCAGTGTTCTTTCAATAAATAAAAAAAATTTAACTCGGGCTACAGCTAACAGATACTTTTAATTGATTTATTGTTTTTAGAATATTTGGCATGTTCTGCACATTTTTGTCTGACCCCTTTAGTGTTTTTTATACAACATAAGAAACACATTCAAAGCTGCAAACTAAACAATTATTTGATTCCTTTTGATCATTTATAGCAAAGGATGCATCTGCAGCTAAAAAACACTTCTAACATCAGCGTGTGAAAAGCTCAGCCCATTCTTTTTGCCTTAGATCAATACACTGTACAGCTGAGTTCTGATCAATTTTTCATCTAACAGATGAATAATTGGATAGCAATAGGTGCAAAAAAAGAAATTATTTTGAGACAAAAGTATTTTTTTTTTTTTATCTTAAGTGAAAGTGAATATATTTTTGGCCTAATTGCTGCTCTGAATATGCTCTTTCAACAAATGGCTTTTTTGAGTCTTTCTACTCCAGTTAATGATTAATCAATTACTAAATTGGTTAAAGATTATTTAAATAATTGATTCATCATGATTAATCCGGTTAAAATTATCAGCCCTAAAATAAACAGACTTATCCATTCATTTTTCTGAATGTTTTGGTAATTTCCTGGCTGACCGAAGTGCCACAGTTAGGTGTGTACTCCCCTTTATTCCTTCCTGTTAACACGGAAACACACCCAGAATGTCTTCCAAGAAAATGGGCTTGTAAGTGTTGTTTTCCTCCAGGTGTGGATGGTTTGAGTTGGATGTTTTCTCCAGCGGGGAATGTGCCCACACCTTTTTGGCTTCTGAAAGAGTTGTGTGTTTAACGCTGTCTAGCATGTGACCACAGTTGGAGCTGGAAAGGAAAACAGATCATTTTCTCAGCCGGCACCATGTTTGCTAATGGAGTGGGAATGTGAAATTGGTCTGGTTTTGAAGGCGTCAGAGTGTCTTTTTCTGTAAATGCAGTATAGGAATTTTCCTTATAAGAACCAACATGAATCATGCATATCACTTCTTCTGGAGTTTCGCAGCAAAATCTTGACAAACCCGAAATGTACTTTATGTTTTTTTTCCTCCTGCGTTCTTAGAGATTGCTTTGATTTTCGGTTGTTGGTGAGACAAAGAAGATATTTTGTAATGTAAACCTGTTGAACTTTTCACATATTTGGACTCAGGTGTCTGGATGTTCGGCGGCGCACCGTCCTCGGCCGCCCTGTGCTTCCCAATGGCCGGGAGTTGACCACAAGCGCGAGGATGACGCTGCGCGAGCAGCTGAGAGAGAAGATCTCGGCGGCCTTTTACCGCCACGGGCTGCTGTGTGCCTCCTACCCAGTACCCATCATCCTTTTCACCTCCGCCAGCATCCTCACCTGCTGGTAGGTACCCTGCGATGAGGCACCTATCCTTCTGTGTTCACTTATTTTGTACATCATACTCATTCGGATTTGTAGTTGAGTTATTTCTCCCCCAAACTTCAATGTACTTTATTGAGATTTTATGTACATCATTAACAGAAATAGTGTTTAATTGTGAAATGGAGGAAAAATTCTGCATGGTTTTCAATTTTTATTCACTAATGAAATGCTAACATTGTGGTGTGCTTTTGTATTTAGCCCCTGTGTACGTTGATGAACTCATGATTCCCAATGTGACACACGGTGGTGGGAGCATCATGCTGTGGGAGTGATTTAATTTTTTTTCACAGGAATGTTGGGGAAGGATGAGTGCAGCCATAATACAAGAAGAAAAGCTTGTTAGATACTGTAAAAGACTTGATACTGGGGCAGAGATGACATTTAAGAGCAATTGAAGTTCACTACAGGAGCTTCGGGATTTTTATTTGAAAGAAAATGTTAAAACAGTAAATTTTTTTTATTTCTCACGTTCTTCCAGACTGCTATGTGTTGGTCTATCACATTGGTGAAAAATATTCTGAGGTTTGTGGTTGTACCTGTCAAAGTGAGAAGTAGTCTTAAGAGGCGCTGTGTGCGTTCTGCTTTCTGCTTTTCATGTTTAACAAACATGAGTTAAACATTTCTCTGTGCTTTTTGTAGGTCAGAACTTGTTTTTTATTCATATTTATGCTGATTAAGGATTCTTGTTTTGGGCAAATACGTTATGAACAGGGAGAAAAATGTGATTATAAATCACATTTATAACAAATCGCAGGATCGTAAATGGGAAAAAAAAGTGACTTGCACTCTGGAAAATACTGTAGTTTAAAGTGTGTTTATTTATTTTCATATTAAAAGAGCAGGATGCCTGTGTATCCTGAAAGTCTTAAATTCATTTATCTAAAATTAAGGCTGCAAATAGCTGAAATCTGTAAGTTGTCCTTTAATATGTCAGTGACAAGTCTTAAATTTTGTCCTGATGGAACTATTTAATCTCCTATTTGTATTTGTTTATCTTACAGGATTTTCTGTCAGACTAAAGTTTGAGACGCACTCAAACATCCTAATTGCGTTTTGTGACTCGAGGCTGCGGCTAACTTACCGCTAACATACTCTTGCTAGCTAGCTTTTTTGTGTCCGTCATAGGTATGTGCAAATTTATCGCCAGTTGGCAGGATGAGTTTGAACATTTCTGTGGAGATATAGGTCTTAAATTCTACTCATTATGACCTTAAAAAGTCTTAAATTTGAGTTGAAAAAAACCTCCAGAAAGCTTGTTAATGATTCTTGTTTTTTGCAATGCTTATTTTGGACAAATAGTTGAAAGTGTGTTTATTTACATGCCATGTTAAAGGAGGGTCTCTTTCATCTTATGATGATGTCTCCCTTGTTTTCAAGTGCAGCTCTTTTAGAGGTTATAAACACCTTTTCATCTATGGCTGTTTGAAAACTTTAGGTTCAGACTTGCTCTGTTCTTGCAGAACTTGGATTTTGCTCTGACTTTTGTGAAAAATATTTTGGAGACTCATTTGCCGTTTTTGACATGCGGCCTCCAAAAACACATGAAAGGTGAGCAAAGTTGTCGTACAGTGTGGACTCGCTGAACTGCACAGAATAAAGAGAAGATTTGGCTGAGTTCAAGGCCATCTGTACACACATAACAGCTCCCCCACTGGCACCACCACCACTCACTTAACACGTGCACATACAGTGTCTGCTCTTGCTAAATAAGTGGTGTAAGGAGAGGACATAGGTCAGAGACTTGCTTGGGCCCCGTCAGTGCAGGGATTGTAAAACAATCGCGCCAATCTAAAACACACTCATGCACCTGCTGCGTGTTCGCCCTGCAGCACGCTGCGGCAGGGTGCTGGCTGCCACCCGAGGGGAAAGCCAGGGAGGAAAGAGCTCATCGACAGGGCTGTTAAAGGCAATGCTGTGGCAGAGGGCTGTGAGAAAGTGGCCCTGTGAGAATGGGATGCCTGTCTCTCCATCTGCCTGACAGGAGGGGGTTTGGCCAAACACAAAAGAAGCTTTTGTGTAGGTACAGTGACCTAGAAGCACTAGAGGAGGCCATGGAAAGCTTTATGCAGGGAGGGGGACGATAGAGAGAGAACAAATACTTTTAAAGGAGTAAAAAATATTTGGACAAGAGCACATCATGCACTTTCAGCGAATGTATGGTCAGTGTTGATCATAACGAGTGAATCAGCAATCTGAGATTTCTCTGCCTCGTTTCAACAGCCCTCAGTTAGTGCACATAAAGCCAACTCTGCAAGAAAGACTAATTGATTCAGACAGAAAGCCCTCAGTTTTATTTTTAACTTGAGAACGCCGCTTTGAGTCATTTTAGGACTGAGAGAAATTAAAAACTGGAGATGATGTCACTAAGCGTGTAATGATAAAAAAAAATCTTTCTGGATGACAAATTGTCCCAGATATGATTGTAGTAAATGATGATAACATTTTGAGACCACTTTCAACTATTGTAATAATGTCATTGACATTTTAATGCAAGTATACACTCTCAAAGGTAAAAAACTTTCTAAACAACATCTAACACTGCAACTGCAAAACACTTTAAATATCCAAAATAAACAACAATAACTAAAAAGGAATTATGAAGTCTCTGTAACCAAAATTGCATTTCAAAAATTGAACAGGCAAAAGTGCCAGGCAGGATTTTGTAGGAAGAAAAAAAGGTGAGAAGTAACTACTTTGTACTGGGTATCAAATGTTTGCAAACTTTTTCAAACTGTAGCTTTTAAATTATATTAAATGGAAGCATCTCTAATAATTGTTGTCTAGATATAAATGATCAAACTCATTTTGATTTATAATGTGATTAAAGTATTTATAACTTGTTGTGACAGATTTTGCTTTTATTAGTACATTTGCAAACATTTACATGCCCCCCTCAGGGTTTTTCTACTTGTCTCAGAGAAAAATCAGAATCTCGCACACTTCTCCATTCATCATTCACAGCTCGGTACTGGCAGCATTTTTCCTGTTTTATCGCTGTAAGCACAAGCAGGACAATGTTGCCCTCCCATACAGGCCCAGGCATGTAAATGGTGTTGACTCTTGATTGAGATGGACCAACCTAGTTGTAGGAGAAAAATGAAACAGTTCCCTCTTTATGTAGCATGTTCAACTGGGGCTAGCAGGAAAAGCCAGAGGTGCCGGTTTCATCTTCCCTGAGGAGCTTATCAGCCAAAAACAAGGAAACACCCAGATTTTTCATGACTGTTGGTTCTTTGTGACTTCCTTTGTGGCCTCTTACAGTGAACCAGTTTATTGATTTTATTATTCTAATAAAATATTTGACATATATTTTGAAAACGCATCCGGACTCATAGGTAGCACCTCTGTTGTCGTTCTGCCAGCTATCCGTTGCTGAGGCTTCCCCTGCCTGGGACGGGTCCTGTGGAGTTCACCACAGGGGTGCGAGACTACAGCGTCCCTTCCCATGAGCCTCTGGGAGACCTAGAACGACCTGACTGGGTAAGAGATTAGAGGTCACATATGTATTTAAGGTCAGCAACTAATGATTGTCTGAGTAATATGACAATTAAAGTAATTGGCACATTCTGTTTTTTTATTTAAGCACTTCAGTCTTTTTTAATACAATATAAGAAATACATTAAAAGATTAAAATAAACAATTCATTTTTAAAATAAAAAAAAAAAACTTTTGTTGCCTTAAATAAAATAATATATAATTTCTTATGAAAAATCATTGATGATTTGTAACACAAGATGCATCTGCAGCTAAATAAATGCTTTTAACGTCAACACGTGAAAAGCTCAGCCCTTTCTACTTGACTTAATGTCAATATAGTGCAGGGCTGATCTGTTGACTAAATTTTTGATTAATCAAATAATAATTAGATAGCAAAAGGTGCTTAGTAGAGCTTTTTTACTTAATTTTAACCTGGTGAAGCTAAAACTATGCCAGTTGAGAAGGTTTGGGGAGAACAGACAAAGCGGATATATATATATATATATATATATATATATATCAAGTAGATAAACCTCTTTAACAATGTCTCACACAAGATTTCCACTATAGTTTAGAACAAATAAGAAAAAAAAAGCATGGTTTTCAGATTTCAGAAATAAAATCTGAAAGGTGTGGTGTACAAATGTGTTTTGCCATCTTTTCTGTTTTCTCCCTAAATAAAAAAACTCTGTACCTGAAAGACTAACACTGCACATCCCCGCTAACGCTCTGATCCTACTGCAATTCTGTGGCAAAATCATGTGAAATGAAAAGATCCAAATCTCCTGCAAGACTTGAAATCCAAATTTTTTTAGATGATTTTTAAAACATGTTTCTTCAAAGTATTGTCTTGCAGGGCTTAATAGAAATACAAAACCATGAGTTATTTTGCTTCTAATTAGCAATTATGCTCTACTTTCTGTATATAATTGTTCATTTGTCACATAGAAATGTTAAAGATTTTAAGTTATAATATTCTGCAATGCAGGACTCATGTAACTGAGATTCTTACCATCGAGGTTAATATCAGGAAAAAAAAAAGCCTGACAGGAGTTATATTTCCTATGAATGAGTCACCTGTCTGTGTTGGTGTGTGTTTGTGCTTGTGCTGTAGTACCACGGCCCTCCGGTCGCCTACATCCAGCAGGTGTTGGTGAAGGCAGCCGTGTCTCCGTGGGACAGCAGCCTCGTGCCGGTGGACGTGTTTCGGTCGCCTCTAGGGAAAGTCTTCAGTCTGCTGGAGGAGATTCGCAACCACGTCCACTCCGATGGGTAAACACGCCTGTTACACCACCAGTTTGTTGTTTTCGTGATAAACCGGCCTCCTCACGTTTTGCAGGAGGTCAAACAAACTGCTGACCTCAACCTGATTTGCGTCAGCAAAAAAGGAAAACATCCATGACCTTAAAAAAAAAAAAAAAAAACTCTTTCACTTGTTTGGCAGCTGCACTGTGCAAGCTCTGATGTGCACACCGATATGTAGGTCAGGCTCTTGTTTGCTGATGATCTGGGATGTTTTTCAGCATATGGATATATTAGGCATATGTTCATATTATTACATTAAATACTAATTCTGAGTCCCTTTAACTTGTCTTTTTTTTAACATTTCCAATCTCTTCTACCATTTGGGTTCTTCTCCTTCCAGCTCTGGCATTCGAAGCCTAGAAGCGCTGTGTCTCCAGGTGACAGACTTGTTTCCAGGGTTACGGAGGATGCAGTCAGTGCTGCCAGAACACGGCTGCCTCCTCGTCTCTCCCGGCAACTACTGGCAGAACCAGCGGGACCTGTTTGACTCGGACTCGGACCTCCTCAAGACCATTCAGAAACACGAACCGAAAGGACTGCACACCTCAGCGACACTGCGAGGTAGAAACTCTGCTGATGATTGATGATTATGCAGGATGGATGCAGAGGGAGACGGTTAAACCTAGAACTCCAACCCATCAAGTTGTTGTTCTCACTTTTTTTAACCCCTTAGCTGTCATCACATTGCATGTAAACTTCATTGCATTAATTTGGAATTTGTTTGTGATAGGCCAATACAAAGTAGTGCATTGTCTAAAAAAGTGAAAGGAAAACTACATGTTTTTTTTTTTACTTGTTTGGAAATAAAAATCTGAAAAGTATGCCATTTGGTCTTTGTGATGGTGTCTGTCCACTAATGTTCTCTAACAAAACCTCTAAGGCCTTCATTAGCTGCGTTTCCATTATAAAATGTCGTCAAAATGTTTCGCAATTGTGGTGTTTCCTTTAAATAAGAAATGTAATTAAAATCACATGTAAATTTGTTTGGTCATGCGATAACTTATTAAAAAACATTCCGCGCCATGATCCTCTTACCACTTCCTGTCTTCGTCTTTTGCACCAGAATTAGCATCTGGTTGTTGATCACATGACTCGTTTAATGCTAAAAAGTGTTTCCACTGCAGTTTTGTGAAGTACATTGATTTTGGTTCAGCTGAAACACCACCACATCTTAGGGCAAAAAGCTTTTACCAAAAAACGCAAGTTTTTTCAAAATTGTCGTGTTTCCATTAAGCAAATTTATTTTTGTAATTCCAATTTATATAATTATATTCTCGTTGGAAACACAGCTATTGAGTCACTTTCTTTAGATTGAGATAAAACGATAAACCTTTAGCTATAGTTGATTGTATTCATTAATTTTATTTGTAAGAGTTTTGCAAAATATTCATGATTATGATATTGATAATGTATGCAAATGGAAAACCAGACAGATTTTAAAAAGTGTTCTGTTTGCGAAGGTAATTGCTTAATTTCGCTTGTTAAACCCAAACTGAATTTCAAATGTATTGCTCTTTCAAATGATCTTGGATCACCTATTGTAAAATCACACACTAGGTAAAATCACACACTAGATTTTAAGTTATAATATTCTGCAATGCAGGACTCATGTAACTGAGATTCTTACCACACTAGGTGTGAGCTTGTGAGCAGGGATTAATCAAATTAGTGAACTAAAAGGCTTTTATGCTGACTTTGCACAATGAACCTCATATGAATTTATCCTAGCATATTGCCACACCTCTCCATTCAAGTGATGCATATCCAGTAACTGTTTCATCTCATTACAGCAGAATGACATCAACATGTACCAAACGTTAGTCTGTTTCGATCTTATACAGCAGTAATAAATGATCTCATACTAGTGAGGCCCATGGTGGTTGTTTCATCTATAACAAACACTCTCATATTCCTGGTAACCGAGGAGTGACTCCTGATCATGCTGAAGTCATTTGTCAGACATGTGGTCTGTGGCCACAACGTAAAAATGTAATTTAGGGCAACTTGCTGCAGTTTTGGGTTAAAAAAGATAATTCAGTCTTTGTGTGTTTCAGACCTGCTGTTTGGCGTCCCTGGAAAGTACACAGGAGTCAGTCACTACAACAGGAAGAGAGTGGTCACATACACAATCACTGTGGTTCTTTCTAACTATGATGCAGGGTGAGTTAAAAGACAAAAAATATACATTTTTTTGGGGTGATTTTTTTTAATACTTTAGACATTTCGACAGTCATGAATCCTCCTGACTGGAATATTAATGTTTTCAACATCAAGGTTTTTTCCTCTTAGGATTTAATGTCACATTAATTCGGAAACACCTGTTGATTTAAAGCGTGAATGTTCTGTATAATTTAAATGTCAGAGGATTCCAAGGCCTTTTCTGCTTAAAACATTTAAAATGTCTTTTTTTTTTTTTTTTTTTTACATGTTCAGAAATTACTATGAAGTCTCTATTGCATTCCAACATGCATTTGTTCGTCAGGGGGTCAAACAGATCACTGTGAACCATTCAACAACCTTATTTAGAGGAAGTCCAACAACTAACTTTGTTTACAAAAATGGTGAGATGAATGTATTTGTTGGACTCTTTTCCCACAACTAACTTTAAATATAATATAATATCTAAGTAGGTTAATGTTTTTCTTAGTATAATTAAAGTTCAGCTTGATGTTGAGTTCAATGAATTCATTTCCCAGCCCGAGATCAGAGTCCACTGAAGAAACTCTTTGTTTTAAAATTAATACTGAATCTTAAAGGACTCCTGCAGAAGGATTTAGGGCTGCTTAGAATTTAATCGCTGCAAATGTACAAGCTGAGACCAGAACATCTTGACTTTATGTGCAAGTCCTGATTTTTTTTCATCAGGTTAGATGTAATAACTGTGTACAATTTAATAATTTTGGACCCAAATCTGCTTGATTACTTGATATATTCATAGGTACTAGACCAGAATTTAGCTTTAAAAGAAGATACGGTTATAATGTTGTTTACTTTTATTTATTTGGTGACATGTCACGTGTTCCATTGCTCAGCCCAGCTCAATTCAGTTGTAGGTCCTCCCAATTGCATTTAAACACCTAATTCTTTAAAAGCATTCATACTTGCAAACTGCTCTAATGCAGATATACGTATTAGCGCTTTGAGTAACAATAATATACAAAGAATATTCAAATTTAGTCCTTTATAAACTGAAACAAGGGAAAACTGCTTTTTAACACTCCTTTGCACTGTTTTTTGTTTTGATTAATTATTGTCACGTTTGTGTGTGTGTTCAGCTTTCTGAGTAGCTTACGGACCCGTCTGAAGCAGCTTCACCCGTCGGCCAACTGCAGCCTGAGAGACGACCACATGGTTCACATCCACTTCAAGGAGGAGATCGGCATCGCTGAACTAATTCCCCTCGTCACCACATACATCATCCTTTTCGCCTACATCTACTTCTCCACCCGTAAGTCTGCGCTGCACGTCCGTCCTGCGTCTTTGATCCATTTTGGCTCCACTCTGTGTTTATTTTTTATTTTTTTTGTAAAGCGTACATTCGACCAGTGGCCGCTGTGCCTTTGTTTGTGCACGTTTGTTTGAGTGCCAAGGTTGTTCCTGTCTGGCACAGGGATTATCCTCACACTGGAACATTGCACACCTCTGTAAGAATGCAGCGAGCAAACTTCCAGCAGCTTCCAGGGAAAACATTACTTCAGAGGACAAACATATGTACTCAAGACAAGGATTTAATTCAAATTCAATGAGTTAAAAGACAGTTTTTTCCCCTTTTTAAAAGCAGTTTTTCCAAATGTTTCCAAACAAACTGCATATGACTGCAGTCTTTATTTCCTGTATGTCAGTAATCTTTTTGATATCCTCCTTTTATGCTAATAACATCTGCAAAGCCTTATTAGCCATTTATTCTTAAAGCAGCAGGTTTCATTTAACTTTTTTGAGGTATTACTTGAATCTAAAAAAATTTGCTAACTTTACTGTTACTTCAAAACAGGCACACAGTGTTCATTATTTGTTTAAATACTTGCCTTTTTTAGCCTCGTTTGTGATATTGAGATCTCAACTCTGTCTTGAAATGGAGATCTGGGTAATGTAGTAAAAATAAAGATAGAAATAAATTTCTGTTTAAATAGTTTAGCAACACTTAAACTCAGTAATCTAGAGTTTTTTAAAGGAACTTTAAATTTATTCAGCAGTATAACCATTTCCTGTTTTACATTTTTCTCACTACATATAACCTTTATTTGTTTTCGGGCAACTTTGCACTCTGAAGTATTTTTTTTTTCTTCATTAATTCATTAATTGGTATTTGTGGTTTTTCTTTTTTTTTTTTCATCAGTCAATAAATTTCAGTTTTTGTTTTACTCAATCATAACAAAAAATTTCAGTGTTTGTTATGACTGAGCACAGCCAACGAAGATGAAATGTAGATATTTGGCTAATTGAATTTTTGCCTTCCTTATTAAAACCCCAAAATTGACAGAATGTTCACTTTCCTTTAACTAAGACTGTATAAGCTGTAATGTAAACTTTAGATAAAACAATTCATTTGTATTACAAATTGGTTACATTTTGAGTTAGTCAGAGGGAAATAAAGTATTTTTTTCATGCTATTGCAGGTTTGAAGTTGTGAAATAAAGAATTGGTAGCTACAGCTACTGCTGTGCTAAGTGATAAAAAAAAAAAAAGTCTTTATTAAAAATTAGTTGTTTTAATTAAAGGTTAACTGTGCATGCAACTGTATTGTATGGTTTGTAAAATAATTATATCCATGCTAATGTGTCCATCATTAGTAACCAGATAGCAACAAAGGGATGAAGTAATCTCTAATAAACAGGTAATCAATAACCTCCTCCTCCCTCCTTGCAGGTAAGATCGACATGGTGAAGTCTAAGTGGGGCCTGGCTCTGGCTGCTGTGGTCACAGTCCTCAGCTCCCTGCTCATGTCTGTGGGACTGTGTACTCTGTTTGGCCTGACGCCCACGCTGAACGGAGGGTAGGAGTGCCCACATTTTTCTCATGCTTTGGTTAAGATAATGTAAAAAGGTTTGGTTTGTCCTTCACCACCAGACATGGTTGGGGAGAATTCAACATTTCTTTGTCAGTTTTCACACGTTATGGTTTAGAGTGCTTTCTTCACACACAGCACTTTTTTTGTTTTCAATTAAGTTTTCAAAAAGCTGCTGAAAGGATCTAAATGTAATTTGGGATGATTTGTTTAAACTGTAGTATATGACAGTGAATAATACTCCCATGTTGTTCATATATGATATCACACATTGAAATCTCGGCTTTTAGTTTCTGTACTGTTGTTAGAACAATACGGCTCTTATGGAATCCCCTTCATGGTATTTATTTACGTCAGTATGCGTTTATTGAGGTAAATATTTACTCCCCAAGGAGACTGTTAGTTTTATTATCTGTTGCCTTATTCTGCTTACTCACTTGCATTCACACACAACCGACACACATGCTTCAGACTTCCTGTTTCCTCCACGCTGATTTCAGACTGATGTCTGTTAATGTTTATAACCAGTACTCAAAAGTCAGTGTGTCATTGTTGATAAGACAGGAAGTGCTGGGAGTGGAAGCGGGTTGGACTATTTCAGAGGGAGGAGATCCTGTCTCGTTGACGTTAAGTGGTTCGTCCAATCATTTGAGGATTATTAAAGAGCAGACATCGTGGCGTGACAATGGCACCCTGGTGTTCAACCACTGCCTAAGATCCACGCATGTCTGCCGTAGGCTGTGCTCATTATGGGTGGGCTTGTACAAACAAATCCAGGGCAACACCAACTTACCAAACTGTTCAAACTGGAAGAACCATATTTTTAAAACTAATGACTTTTTCTATGCACAACTGTTCCACTATAATTTTTTTAAATGTTTGTTGTTTGATTATTAACTCAAAAGACACAACTTTGGCTGGTGTGAAGTCTGCTTAGTCATGATTGGCTTCACACTCAAGGCTACAGAGCTTATCCCGCGCATGTGTGTGTGTGTGTGTGTTTATGTGTATGATGTAATATGTAGAGCTGTGACCCAGTTATACACTTACCTCCAAAGCTCCTGCTTATCGGTACTCTCACACTAATCTCTCGTCACTTTGTAATGGAAGGAAATTCCCTGCAGGCATCAGTTAATTACTAACAAAATGTTCAGATTGGCTGTTGTCCTGAAGAAAACCTTTCTTCTCTCTCAGAAAAATCCCTTTGACAAACAGATTCTATTGCAATTTGTGCGAGCGTTCTCATTTTTATGACATGATTTTAATGTTAACCACTTTTTATGGTGGACGAGGGTTATATTTATTTGGCTTGTGATTGGTTTTCTTATGTGTGTATAACTAATTGAAGAGGCTTATCTTAAGGACAGATAAGTCTGATAAAAGTGGATTATTCAGGTGCTTATATCACTTGTATTTTGTAGTTTATGACAGCTGCATTCACTTTCATATCCAAAGTAGGTCTGGGTAATAAATTGATCTCATTGATTCGTTTAATTTTCTGTTTATGAAGATTTAATTTTTTTCACCAATGCACGCTTTGGATTTTCATGGCTCAGAGTTATATCAGCCTTCGCATTGCATATTATCTTGTTTAACAAACATGTTTTATAGCTTGTATTTACTTCATGTTTAAATGTAGATCAACTTCCAGAAGGGATAATTGAAATGCGAGCAAGCTTTTCAAAGTATTTTCTGTTATTAAGATATTTTATTTGTAAAGCAGATAGCCCAGCCTAATCTGAAGTGAAGAAATATGTATAGATAACATTTAAAATAGTATCTGAGTACAACCATAAAGTTGCCGAAGGCTGATTAAAGCCTTCATGATGCAGTGATAAGGAAGCGAATCATTCTGGTCAGTAATTATTTCAGCATGGTGGTGAATGACATTTTGGGTCAAAATGTGAAATTCAAAAAACAGAAATTCTAATGTCATTTCTGCTCCTGTAATCGTGTTCCAGCACATTTCTTCCAACAACTGAATAACCAAAATGCTTTGTTGGCAGTGGTGAATAGAAGCAGCTGAAAATCTGTTTTCCTCACAGAAGCAGCCAACGCAGTTAAAATTTTAATTTTCACAATGTAATATTTTAGCAGTTGAACTCCATCAGTCTGATTACAGTTTTTTAGCATGTTCCTTATCTGCCAGGAATGGAGCTAATATTACAAATTTTGTTGAAAGGGGACTCAAACATCCAGGCGAAACATCTTCAGAAAACTTTTATCTCAGCATGTACGATGTGCTTCCTACATGCTAACGGTGTTTATGAAGTTAGAAAGAGTTCCTTAAGATGCTTTGACAATGCTGCAAATGCCAGTTGTGATTTCTTTAAGATTTTGAAGCTTTCTGACTCATTATTTTTTGTTTCCTAATTGGTTAATCTACCTTTTGTTTCCTTGCAGTGAGATCTTCCCTTACCTTGTTGTTGTGATCGGCTTGGAAAATGTGTTGGTGCTCACCAAGTCTGTGGTTTCCACCCCCGTTGACCTTGAGGTCAAACTTCGAATTGCTCAGGGTAAGGTTTTTACCCAGTCATCTTTTTAGGATTCACTGGATTAAAAACAGGTAGTACCCTTTATGTTTTGTCCTTTGCCTCACTAGGCCTTAGTAATGAGAGCTGGTCTATCATGAAGAACATGGCCACTGAGCTGTGCATCATCCTGATTGGATATTTCACTTTGGTGCCAGCTATCCAGGTTAGAGAAATTTGCTTTAATCACTGCATCATGAGAAACAAGATGATTTTGTTTAAAAAGATAAACTTTAAGAATATAAAGTGATGTAAACACATTTTTGTCTTGTGCAGGAGTTTTGTCTTTTTGCCGTCGTGGGGCTCGTTTCTGACTTTTTCCTGCAGATGTTTTTCTTCACAACAGTCCTGTCTATAGATATTCGTCGTATGGAGGTAAGGCTTGCATGAAAAAACTAACATTTGATAAGAAAACATATTTTTTTTACTTCTGAGGAGGAGTCGTACTTCAGATACAGCCTAAGTTGTTACATTAGTTTTTTTGCATAGGAGGGTAAACAACCATGTGTTGTTTACCCTCCTATATAATCAAGAAATTGGTAATTTACTTCCTATGCAGCTTTAGTGAAGGTAATATTAAAAATGAATCTAAATTAACAGCTGGCTGACCTGAACCGCCGGCTTCCCGCCGAAGCCGGCCTGCCTCCATCAAAACCGGGACCCCTGCGAACACGTGAGGCCCCTCCTCCACCTCGGCCCTCCCCTCACACAATCACTCTGCAGACCCCGGCCTTCAGGAACCTGAGGCTCCCTAAAAGACTGCGTGTTGTGTACTTCCTGGCCCGCACACGCCTGGCCCAGCGCATCATCATGGTGAGTCAGCTCATCTCTTTATGCTATGTGTTCTGACTAGTTTTAGTTTTTAAATTAAGTTTTAAGTCAGCTTATTATTTGATTGATCCAATTCTGTTTGTTTTTTTTTTTCTATTAAGGCACTATTGTAGCTAAAGTTGAACTTTCGGGGGGAGGGGACGGGGTTTGTTCTGTTTCTAAGGTCAAAGGTGTTTATTTTTACTTTTTCTTTGAAAAACTAACTAAAGGTTGTGGATTCGAAATCATAAAAACGTCCTTCATACCAAGTGTTTTACAGTGTTTTTATAAGATTATTAGATGATGTCTTGAAGTGGCTGGAGTTGTCTCTAGCTGTACAGACATTCGACTAATGTAGTGCTGCTCCTCCCCCGCCTGCTGCTGCGCTCTGCTGGTCAGCTGGTTGAAAGGAAGTTTCTATACGTTTTCCTCACTTACAAGGAAGACAAAATCAACTGATTCCAAACACTCTCCCTGTGAAGACTACTGGAGCATAATAGATTTGTTCTATGTTGATTCTGTATTTTTAATTAAGTCTATGTATCATAATCAAAATGCCAAAGAAAAAATGTTGTAGGTAACGTAAAATTTTTTATTTATATGAGCAGCAGGATATTGATTTTTTCTGGCTTAAATTAAAACAATTAATTTTAAATATATATATATTTTTTTAATCTTAATATTCTGAAATTGTAGTATTTTTACTAAGGTTTATTAAACCATGAGCTCATGACCCATCCTAACTCAACAGATTCACAAGTTTTAATCTTGTGAATCTGTTTTCAGGCTGGTACGGTAATCTGGATCGGCATCCTCGTCTACACGGACCCGGCTGGAATCCGTACCTACCTGGCTGCGCAGGTGTCCGAGCAGAGCCCCCTGGGGGACTCCGGCGGAGGCGGTTTAAGCCCCCATCTGGCAGTGGCACCGGTTTTCCGTGGCGGGGATCCTACCAGCACCCTGAGCATCCACCGTGCTCCGCCTCCGACTCCCCTACCTGAAAACCAATCACAAGGTCACCTTGGCCCAGCAGGACCTCTTCCCCACGCCCCGCCCTCCGTGCCCCAGATCACCTGGGGGGCCGAAGATGAGGAAGGATGGAGGAGATTGTCTTTTAGGCATTGGCCATCGCTTTTCAGCTACTACAATATCACTTTAGCAAAGAAGTGAGTATTGCCTCAAATTTCGAATTTAGTATTTTGTCTGCAACTCTAAAATAGGAGACTGGATTTAAACGTTTGTTAAATTGAACTATACGTAATTAGTAAAAGATTTGCATGTATAAAATGAAAATAAATCTTAGTATACATTCGTTTGGTTTTATTTTCCTTCTAATTTCAGTTTCCAGTTAAATTTATAAACTTTTCTCTAAAATGCTAGCAAAGTGTTAGTAATTTTAGTAAAATCACAGCAGTACTTTTATCAAATGACTTACATTGAAATTAGGGCTGTTGTAAACAAATATTTTAGTAATCGAGTAATCTATCAATTATTCTTACGATTAATCAAGTAATCGGATAAAAAAAATTATAAAATAAAATATTGGTAAATCTGGGATAACAGCAGTGTTATTAACGGATATCAATATCAGTCAAAATTTTTCATATTTGAGCTTCCCTGTTTTTGTAGTTTAGAAAATTAACCTGTAACAATAATGGCTCGCTTTCTAAGTTAACCTGAAGAAAAGTTATACAAAAATTTGAAATTATATTCAATTTAATAATAAAGAAGTAAGCTCACAAATACGCTTATAAAAAATGTCTATACTCCAGCTTTTAGTTTATGTTTTCATCTTCAGTGAGTTTAATAGATGAACTCTCACCTTGCCCCATACCTGTTTGAGAATACAGGAAATGTGGCCTGGGGCAGAGGATAGATTAGAGACGAATGAACGAACGTAAGATGGGAGTGGAGGGGAGGAAATAAACCAGGGGACAGACGAACCTAAGTCCGGGATGGACTGGGAGGGGGGGGAGAATGACGAACGAATCGAACAAACCTAATGCATGGGGGGAGACACGACCGGTAGACCAGGGGACCAAAGTAAGTACGGGAGGGGAAGCAATACGGGATATTTACGGCACCTTGTCACTCAGAAACTCATCTACCAGCCATGTACGATGCGCTCCGCCACCCGTTTGCTCAGACCGGGATCCTAAAATTACGTCTCGTCCGTAAAGCTACACTTACGGACCATCAACTACTCAGCCGCCCACCGTGTTCAGTCTATCCGCTCACCTGTATAAATACTCTTTCAGCCTCTTCCCAATGTTCGCTGTGAACCAGTAGCTCCAGGAGGAGAAATGCTGCCGTACTCAAGGCATCGCACCATTCATTTTAAAGATGCTTATTGGTCCCCCAAAACGATGAAAACCCGGGTATTATCATAAATCAATAAAATCCCCACGGGCCGAACTTGAAGGTGGGACGTTATGCTGCTAACACTTAGCTTTCGTCAACAACTCAGAGGCGGAAGTCAGAGCTCCGCGCAACGCAAGCGATGTTCCGGCCGGAACACGGTGCGCTAAAAAAATAACACATAAATTAAATTAAGGAAGCTTCGAGGCAAGTAAATTTTCCTCGAGGAATTTTAATAGTCGAGGTACTCGAATCATTCGAGGAATCGTTTCAGCCCTAATTGAAATCATGGTTGGATCAGATTTTCTCTTTGACTTAAGAACAGGATTATAGCAACAGGTGCAAGATTATAGGATCTTTTTTTTTTTTTGAACAAATCTTAAAAATGATTAAAAAAAAAGAAAACATTTATCTGCCAGTCATTAAAGAAATACATTTTTATTTTGTTTCAACCTTCTATTACTTTAAGAGTGTATTTTGTTATTCTGTATAATAATGCTTTTTTTATTTTAGTAAAAAAAAAAAAAGTACCCTAATGTTTGCGCTACAATTGCAAGATGACATTCTTAATAAATCTAACATTACTGATCCTTGACCTTACCGTCAAAATTACTTTCAGCTGCTTGTTTTGTTTTCAAGAAGGCATAAAAAATTAAAGCTGTGTCTTCCTTTATTTAAAGTCCAATTTCTGGATCAAAAATGATGTCCTCCTTATCAATTTTAGGTACATCAGCCTTCTCCCGGTTATTCCCGTCACAATTCACTTGAGCCCCCAGGAGGCTATTGACACACGTCACCCTCAGGACACGAGACACCCTCCTCCACCAATCCCTAAAGTTTCTGCAGATATACAGACAGACCTCACCCTCTACAAGTAAGTCCTTTGAAACTCACAGACTTCTGGTGTATTAAAACCCACTTTGTTTCCTTTAAATGCATCAGCAAAGAATATTTTACTTCATAAATTCAGAAAAAGCTTCCTGAATTTATGTCAGTCAGACCAAACATGTCTGGAAGTATTTAAGGTGAACCTAGTGACCACATTCACAGGAAACTGCATAATGAAATCATTTTAAGTAGTATTTATCTATCCTCATCTAATAGTTGTGTCTTAAATACAGAATGCCTGTTTACCACATGTAACCCATTTTATATATTTTAAATAATTAGTCGCCTTTGCATTGTACTTTGTGCAAAAGGGCTTCCAAATTATTTTGTAAGAATTACTACAGAAGCTGAGAGAACCAAAGAGTAACGGACAGTTTTAATATCAGACTTGCAGCCCGATTGACTGGTTGATATCTGAATCTACAGATGGGGCAGTCAGGTGTAGAAAAATGTAGCTAATCCTCCTGAGAAAGGATTTCTATGCAGCTGAATTATGCTGGGTTTTATAGTTTACTGAGATGTTGTACTAAGTTTCAGATTTTATTATATAAAAGGAAGTTCCAGATTTAATCATATAAAATCTGGAACTACTTTTCTAATTTCAAATCATTATTAGGCTACATTCACAAATTAATGCGTGATATTGCAAAGTCCAGTATTTCTGTCCAGTCGTCTTTTATCATCTTCTTCATCTACCTTCTCTCCGACAATGTCAGAGTCTGGAGTGGAGTTGTCTTTCTTCTGTGTTATATAAGACATTGTGTTTTCTCCCGACTGCAGTTCGCTGGAGTGGAAGCTGATCTTTTCATTTCAGACTGTATGTTAGTTTTCAAATATTTGGGTCAGGGTTGTGACCCTCACAGTTGGAGAAGAGGCCGTTGAGTTCATCTGACCCTGAAACAGATAGAAGACCGGTGTGCTAAATATTAGTGTTGCATAATTTAATGAGGGGATCTGATGAAGCACAAAAAACTTCTTTTTAGAACAATTGTTTTTTTTTTTTTTTTCTACCACAGGGGGGAATAAGTTGGCAAAATAGATTTAAATCGGTTGGGAGATTCTCTTACTGGGAATGTCTCGCACAGATTCCAAGTATTCAAAACAAAACGTTTCCGTGTCCTCTTCCCAGATTTCTGGAAAATTGCTGCTGCCCCATTCTGGTGAAGATAAACCTGAGGCGTTGTTGAGATAACATGCGATTTGCTTTGGAGTCAAGCATAGACTAGTTCTTACACAGAAGTGGAATGTGCACTGGTTTCTTTCCAAACATCTGCTTTTACTGGCTCGAATGGTGAAAACAAAGAAATAAAGTAAAAATCACGGCCTAATTATTCCTATTTAAATCAGTTCTGTGTTACGATGTTCTCTTTTTTTCTCCTTTTCTTAGATGAAGAATTAAGACCAGATACATTTTATCAACTCATTAGATTTAAACTGAATAAAAAAAGAAAATCTTTTTGCATAAATTTATTTTTTTTCAGAAATAAATGACAAGATGTTGACTGTTTCTTTATGGGCCAGTAATTGAAAGTTTTAACACTTAGAACCAAGGCTGGTTAAATCCTTCCTTTTTCTGTTCTGCTTTTTACATTTTTAATTCCTGTTTAAAAAAGGAAAATTCAAGTTACCGTAGTTTAGAAAGTAAAATAACCAAATTCTGCTCATGTTATGATTCTTCAAGGTCCAATCTTTACTGGATACATTAAGTTGTTGCAAAGCCAGTTTTGCTCAGAGAAGGTCATTATCTCATCATCATTTTAACTCCACATTCCTCAGTTGTCAGCAGACGGATTTCCCTTATGCTGGTCAGGATCTTGTGAAATATGTTTAAGAAATAAATATCTCCACTCGTGCAGATATTTACATGATCACTGGTTCCTGGATTAGAAACAAATGTTTTACTGCTCTCATATTCTGAGAGAGTTTCATCATTTCTGCCTTCTTCTCCCCACTTCCTGTCCAGGGTGGCTGCTTTGGGCCTGGCTGCAGGGGTCCTGCTGGTTCTTCTGCTGTTCTGCCTTTACCGCGTACTCTGCCCCCGTAACTACGGCCGAAACGGTGTTGCTCACGGGCGTCGGCGACGAGGCGACCTGCCCTGCGACGATTACGGTTATTCTCCACCTGTCAGTGAGATCTCTCCTCTGCTGCTGAGGGGACACAGTATGGTAAGAAGGGCTTTGGAATACTAATAAAAATGCTTCATGGTATTATAAAACTTGTTTGCAAACATGACTCCACTCATTGGTTCCTGTAGGACATTGAGTGTTTGGCTAGCGATGGGATGTTGCTGGCCAGCTGCTGCTTGGCGGGACAGATCCGTGTTTGGGATGCCCAGACTGGTGACTGCCTGACGGTCATCCCAAAGCAAGGGTGAGGTCACAACCTGAATTTCTTCTTCAGCTACGCTGCCCTTAGAAGCTGTCCAGACCTTAACCAGTTTGATTATTTACAATTCTTCTATTTGGGACAAGGAAAAGAATGAGATCATTTAGTCTTTTTTATGAACCCTTATCTGCATTTTATGATGCTGTAATAAAAACACAGCGAGGTCAGGTTGACTTTGTAGGAAGGTTCCACGTTGCAGACTTGTAATAATGACTAATGTACACCCTCCTGTTCACATGTCTGTGCTCTGTAGCTCTACAAATGTGTTTAAAAGTAAACTGAGCCATGAAATGTCTTTAAATTTCTTGAAGCAAAAGTACTTGTAGTAAGTCCTCCAAATGATTTCCTAATTTGTATTACTAGTACAGCTGAAAATTTTAAATATCATGAAAATATTAGAGAATGGAACCTGCATATTATTTAGATTAGTGACAGAGTGAAATATTTGAAGCCTCTATTATAATTTTTAGAGTTTAGGACTTACAGATAATGTAAATGTACATTTTTTGGCCAAATGTAATGTTATGTCTGACAAATGTCGATTTCAAATAAATGTTTGTACTTTGTTACTTTAATTGAAGGAACACTGATAATTTAAGGGAAACATTAAACCTTAAATATGAGTTAATTTGTTCATTGGGGATGAAAACGCATGTTAAGAATTCAGCTTTCAACAAAAGAACTGAAATCACTCTTACCCCAACATTTCCTACAAAATGAAAGTGATTAAAAAATTTATGATTAGCTTTTTTTAATTTAATCTGAGTTTTCTGGGAACTGATTAGTAATGCAAGATTCCTGTTTCCAGGGGGCATAAATATGGCGTGACACATAGGCATATTTCTCTTTATCACTACCAATGAGGCTTAATGTGAATCAATTTTTTTTTTCATTTTGGCATCAAAAATCTGCAAAGCTTATTGTTAAAAAGTCTCTAACAACCATTAGATGCTATTTTTGGAAAGTGTTTTAACATCACAAATATAAAGATGTGCAGCTTTCTAGACTTTTAACTGGAGTTTTGTGCCTTAGTCTGATGAGAGTAACACTGAGCTCTTCATCACTAAACAAAGGGACAAACATGTGGTAAACAACTTTATTCTGTCTAGTATGTGCACTGAAGAATCTGTGATGCTGTGGGTCATCTCTACAAAAGTCCCCATAAAGTTTACTACAGTGCATAAATGATTGGAAATATTAGATTTTAAAAAAATTAAATTCCAAAAAAATCTCAACATAAAAACAGTTCCAGTCGCAAAATTAGTGATTTTGTTCAAAACAATATGTTTTTTTTCGCGCTGAGTAAATATACTCAAGTTAAAAGTTATTTATCACTAAACAAAGTGATAAACAAAGGGATGAAGTTGGTTACTTATATTTGTTCAGTGTGATATTTTTGCTTCAGTAAGACATTATTTTCAGGATGTACGACATATCGACATCAACATCGGTATTTACTGATATTAGCCATTTTTAACATGTCGGTATTGGTCCAATAAATAAAACTGGGCAATATTAACTGATATTTTTTGCCAGCTTGTTGCTGTTTGTTTTTGGAGGTGCAGATGAGGAGGTTGATCATGTGACACTTATACTGATGCAGCGCAGGATTGTGGGAAGTCTAACTGAAGCAGAGAAGCAGTAGTTAAGTCAGCCATGTGGTTGTTTTTCAAGGTTTTGAAAGCTTAGTGAAATATATAAAATATTCAGTATAGAAAATATTAATATTGGGCCAAGTTTTCATATCAGTGCAGTTTGAAGGCTTTTCCCATCTTTCCTGCCGTCTATTGTGACCCCTTAGAGGAAGAAGCAGGCTGCTCTCTCTTCGCATCCATCTGATTGTTCTGGTTTCTCTGCAGATTAAGACGATGCAGCAGCAGTGGTTGTTGGGAGCAGCGAGACGTCTGGGACACGATGACTGCAGAGTCCGACTGTGCCTGTGAATCTAGAGACCCGAACCTCGGCTGTGACGGGGTATCGGAGGACGACTGCTACCCGCTGAGACGTCGCACCGCTCCGGCCCGACCGCCTCTCTTCACCGACCAGCCCGACCTGACTCCACTCATCGACACCAACTTTACTTCCCAGCCGCCCTCCAACCTTGCCACCCCACCCAGAGGAGGGTTCGACTTCGGAGGGCTGGTGGAGCGCGCCTACATGGAGCATGAGCCTCCGTCGCCGTCTACGTACCCGTCTCCTTCCTCTGCCTCCTCCTCGCCTCCTTCAGCCACACATCTCCAGAGGAGCCCGAGCCTGGGGGACGCATCGGGGCCACCACATCAGGCTGCCGGGGCTGGGACGCAGTCCGCTGGAGACTGGGAAAGCTCCGTCTGGGCCATGGAGCTGAGAGGGAATCTGATCGCTGCTGGGAGGAGCAGCGGCAAACTGGAGGTGTGTGAAACTAAATAAAATGTTGTTATTGCTCATTTAATTCAAGAGTTATTGTAGATGCTGCTGGGTTAACCCTAGTTTCGGGTAGAACATTTTTATTGACACAGAATGTTTTTTTTTTTTATCTTAAATGTAAAATGTATATATTTATTGTAATTAGTGCTCTGAGTATGTCCTTCAGCAATCGGGCTCATAAAGTGTCTGTATGCTCCAGTTAACGATGAACCATTTACTAAATTAGTTGACGATTATTTCAGTAATCAATTAATCATGAATGGTCATTTCAGCCCTACTTTGAAGTAAACAACAATTAGAGATCTCAATTATTAAAGACTAAGAACTAAACAACATTTGAAATAAAGTACATTTTTTCATGTGGTTCCAGCTGTGGGATGCAGTAGAGGGGTCTCTGCGGTGCAGTAATGAAGATGGAGTCTCTGGTATCACCGCGCTGGCGTTTCTTAACAACAGGTAAAACTCAGATCTTTGACTTTTTTTTTCTTAAAACAAAAAATAAAAACACACATATACGTGTGTTTTTGCTTATTTAATAAAAAAAATGTTTTCTTTTTTTATCCATTTATTTCTCTTTGCTTGTTTTTAAGTTCTGTAAAGTTTGATGTGAAAAGTGGAAGAAATGCACCAGGTTCTGATATCTGTTCTGATTTTCTGTTCTCAGAATCGTGGCAGCGCGACTGAACGGGTCGTTAGATTTCTTCACTGTTGAGATTAACAAACCTCTGGGTCTGCTGCAGTACAGAGGTCAGATGATCCTTATATTTATTTGACCTGAGATATGACACTATTTAGGGTATACGATTAGTAAATGTGATATATATTCTTTCAGAAATGTTAGATATTGAGACAGAAATGGCCTTGAAAAGCTCCAATAACAGAGAAATGACCCCTGCTGTGATGCCTTCAGGTGCCCCCGTGCGAGGCAGCATGCCCCCGTCTCCCTGTTACAGCAGCGAGGACCTGATCAGCTGTCAGCTCACTCGCTCTGTGCAGTGTGCCCACCAGAAGCCGATCACTGTGCTGCGAGCGGCCGCAGGCAGGGTGGTCACCGGCAGCCAGGACCACACAGTCAGGGTAACGCCAAAACTTATACAATTTACAACCAGAATGCTTTACAACACCCATGGCTTCTCTATTTTTCTAAAATGCAACAGTAAAGGAAACAAATACTCTTATTATTTTCTGTTTGGTCAGGTTTATCGTCTGGAGGACTCCTGCTGCCTTTTTACCCTGCAGGGTCACTCTGGGGGGATCACAGCCATCTACATTGACCAGGTCAGTAACACAACAATGCATCTTTACTCGTCTATCAAATGGCTAGAACACCAAATAGTCAGACATAAGTTAGTCTACAAATGTTGACTATAGAAACATAAATGTGATTCAGGTTGTTTAAAACAGGATGTAGTTTTATATTCTGCAAAAAATTAATTTTTTTCCATCATGTAGTTCCTGGGTTTTTTTTTAAAGCACTGTAAGTAGTTTTAACATTTAACATACATGCTAATTAATTTATATGATATTTCTATAATTTTTTTTATGAAAGTAATCAAAACTAAGACAGTGGAGTACGAAATTACTCCATTGAATGAGTGAATGAAGTCGAATAGGACAATAATAAAGTCATTATTATGAAAATAAAGTTGTAATATTACTAGAATAAAGCCATATTATTATAACTTTATTTTTGTAAAACTACAACATTTTTCTTGTAATATTATGTCCCTGTTCTCTTAATTTTATGTCAATTCTTTTTCTTTTAATTTCCTTAGCGTGGCTCTAATACTCCATCATCCAAAACAAATGGAAAAGTAATCATTTATTTTTTTTCATCAGACGATGGTTCTAGCGAGCGGTGGGCAGGACGGCGCCATCTGCCTGTGGGATGTCCTGACGGGAAGCCGCGTCAGCCACGTCTACGGTCACCGTGGCGACGTCACCTCCCTGGTCTGCACTACCTCTTGTGTCATCAGCTCAGGACTGGATGACCTCATCTGTATCTGGGACCGCAGCACTGGCATCAAACTGTACTCCATACAGCAGGTACTGAACGGGTCGCAGAAAGTAACGGTAGAAATACAAATATTTTTTTGTTAGGTGAAATAAAAAATAAGTCATCTTTTGAACCGTCAAACTTGGGATTCTGACACTACAAAGCTTTAACAAATATACGTACCGGTTTTTATTACCCCATTTCATTTTAACCATAAACCTCAACAATCAAAGGGTATGAATACTATTTCATCCCCTTTATCTTTAGTTTTTCTATTATTGGTTTTGTCAAATAAATCCTTTCCTAAAACAGGGAGTGTCTGTACATCCTTAAAAGGCCTTAAGCTCATGTTTCTAAAATAAGGCCTTTAAAATAAGGGCGAGTTAAAAAAAAATCCTCATTCTAACTGGTTGTTTCTGCTCTGCTTGTTTCACCAGGAGGTCGGCTGTGGGGCCAGTCTTGGCGTGATCTCAGAGTCCCTGCTGGTGACGGGGGGCCAGGGCTGCGTCTCCTTCTGGGACCTGAACTTTGGCGACTTGCTGCAGACCGTCTACCTGAGCCAGAGCGGCGACGGTCAGGGCGTCCGGCAGCTGCTGGTGCTGGACAACGCCGCCATCGTCTGCGACTTCGGCAGCGAGCTCAGCCTGGTCTACGTTCCCTCAGTGCTGGAGAAACTGGACTGAGGAAGATGGGCAGCTGGCACCGGGTGGGAAACACTCACTAGGCTCTATCATCTTACCTTTTTTTTTTTTTTTCATATCAATTATGAGAAGTTCAGATGTTGAGAAAGGAAAAACTATCACAAGGGTGATGGGATATGAAATCAAATCCGTCATTTCCCATCTTTTTGTTCATTTTAAGTGCGAGTTTGTGCGTTTGCTTCGTCGCTCTGCCCTGGATGCTGCTGACTTGGATGGGACCTTCTGTGATCCGACCCTCTGAATGAGGAAGATGGAGCAGTTTCCTGTTTTGTCTTGTTTTTTGTTTTTTTTATATATTCCTGCTGTGCCGTTCACTTGACAGGAAAATGAAGTCACAGTTCTGCAGCCTGTTTGGATGAACAGAGTTATGCGAGAGTGTTTGCGTGTATGTGTGTGTGTATGAAACCTAATCCAAGCCTTTTTTTTTTTTTTTCCAAGCAAACACCTTCTGAAAGGAAGAACTGAATTGTGAGGAAGTGTGTGTGTGCGTGGGGGGGATGTGTGTGTGTGAGTGAGTCAGGACGGGGGAGAACTGGTGATTACTGTAAAAAGTAAACCTCCGGTGGAGGATGTTTTTATATGTATAAATCTATTATTTATTAGCAATATGTTTTTAAGTAACAGTTTGTTTGTGAGTGGCTAATCCCAACTCTTAAACTTCAATATTAAGTGGAAAAGATGATGACTTTAAATGTAGGAAGGTGTTTGTTTGGCAGCGTTGAGCCAACTTTTTAAACTTGCCGCTTTTAATATTAAGCTGGAAAATGTTGGAGGCATCGAGTCCAAACTGCCTCTGAGTCCTGCGTGAGTGGGCGGGGCTGGGGGCGGGGTCTGATTCACGCTGCTCCTCCATTCTTGAATTTTGTTGACTGATGATGTTGTGCACGAGTTCTCACCGCCTTCTTTATGCTTGTGTCGCCTTCTGAGGTTATTTTTCCGAATCCTTTTCTTTTGGTCACGTCCAGACTTTCAAACCCAAAGGAAACCTCAGTAACTTTATCATTTTCCTTCCCAATAGTAGTATAAAAGAAAACATGTCATTTTGGTCATTTTTTTAGGTCCCCGTGAACTAAATCATTGCCATGCACTGGGACGTTGTTTCTGAAGGAAGAAAACGCAAAGTTAACTATTTCTGTATCAGTAAAGTGTTTCAAAATGAAGCCTAGAAAGTGGAAGAAGCAATTTAAGAGGAATTTTGATTCATTCAGGCTGCAAAGACTCTAGATAATAAAAGTTAAAGAAGCTGGATCTGTAAATGTTGGC
This sequence comes from Girardinus metallicus, assembly GCA_903067095.1. Classification (NCBI taxonomy): domain Eukaryota; kingdom Metazoa; phylum Chordata; class Actinopteri; order Cyprinodontiformes; family Poeciliidae; genus Girardinus; species Girardinus metallicus. Next base: position 53,999 of record CAEGAE010068712.1, on the reverse strand, counting down.
AGGCTCTTTAACAGAGTTGAGGTAAGGTTTTACATTTGCCGGTGAAAGTGGTGTTCAAAGTGCGATAATCTCTAAAATGATTTAAAAATTCCAAGCTCTGTAATGTTTTACAGTAATTCCTGCATCATAAATGCTCAGTTTAAAGTTGCTTCCACTCATGGCAGGAAGACTAGAGTAAAATATTTAAAATTGTTAAGTATAGCAGAATTGCAATTTGAGTCAAAGTTTTACAGACCCCCATGTGTGACCGGTGCATCTCTACTAAAAACTAAACTTCTTTAGAGCTGGGAGTGTCGCTGTGAGAGCCAGTCAGGCATTAGAGAGATTAAGCTGTATAAAGATGTAACTGAACCCTTGGTACTTTTCCAAGTTGCATTCTTTGAATTACCTGCAGATTTACAGATCAGGAAAATGCTTTCATTAGACCAAAAAGAAAAAAGAAATCTGTGTTTTTCTGCACAGATTTTTGTTTTAGATTTCTAAAACTCAGCGACTTTTATCGATCCTTTTAAGCATTAGACTGAATATAAGGAATCTAAGCTATGTCCCCTGATCTCCTCACTTGCAGTTTAGAAAACTGATGAGAATGTAATCCACATCATCACATGATCGACTTTTTTCCCCCCCAAAGCAAAGAAAATCCAGAATGTATTTTCTCCATCTTCCCAGCTACAGTTTGTGTCTTCTGAATGTAGCCTCAGGCCGGCCACGTTATTCCCTCACAACATGAACTGAGTGCACTAACTAACTGACTCTGTTTGATATGTTCACACATTTTAATGCACTTTTTGCTAAAGTCAGCTTCCAGTTAGGAGCGGTGGGTGCGTTTAGGCTCCCGCACAACATCTGCAGCAGTGGTAACACAAGCTCTGGTTTCTCTGGAATGCTGCCAACGTGTTTACATTCAGGGAACAAGCAGATTATGAGAACTCTGGTTTTCTAGTCGTAATTCAAACAAGCAGTCTCAAATTGCACCTGCATCCCACAGAAACCAGGCCATGTGGTCGCCTTGTTCGATTGTTTCCTGCTGTCTAGTCGAGAAAAGCTTTGGAATTAGATTTGTGTAGTTTTTGTTTTTTTTGATATTGTTTTCTAACTAGTTTTCCTTCTAGAAATGTGAATGAGTTAAGGCTGAAGTTTGGCATTTTAGAAAATATAAATGTTTTTAAGAGCTGAGAACAGAACCTTTACATCCAGGTAGGACGACAGCGCAAAGCGCAAAACATAATCTAAAGTCTTCCTTAAAGGGATAAATCTACCCGCTGGAAATTTTTTTTATTGCTGCTAAATATTAGAAAAACATGTGACTGATAATGAAATTATACGCAAGAGGATTAGGGCCACTGACTCCACTTAAATCAGATGTCTGCCTTTCTTTCCTCTGAATTTGAGAAACAAATCAGAACTCTGACTTTAATCTGGAAAAAAAAAAAAATTATCTCCAGAGACACTCTTAGCCAAAAAAAAAGGAAGAATTTACCGTTTGATAGACAATATTTTGACTACTTTGACATTTTTCTGTCCAAATTCATTTTTTTAATTTTAGAAACAAGTCAGAATTCTGGCTTTAATCTCAATCCTTATAGTCCTTATCTTTAGAGAGCCCTCCAGCTAAAAAGACTGATTAAAAAAGTTAAGAAGAAAAATGTCAAAAAATTACCTTCAGAGATCCCTCAGCAAAAAAACTGACAAAAAGCCAGAAATGTAGCTTTTATTTGCCTGAATCCAGACATTTTTCCCTCTCTGGAGTTGAGAAATAAGTCAGTATTCGCAATTTTTAATCTTCAGAAACCCATTATCCAAAACAAGCAAAAAAAAAAAATCCCCTAAGTCCACCAGAAAAGTTATTTCTCCTCCTGCACAACTAACATCTTTGAAGCCGGTTGCTCTGAGGTGCCCATTCTGATTATTTTGTCCGTCTCAATTTTGAGGGATCACCTTCCCACCCCCAAAATTCAGTGGCTCTAATCTTTTTCCGTAAAATGATCTCAGGCATTTTACGGAATGCCTGAGGGGGAATTGAGGGAACAAGGTCCCTCAGTCGTCCCTTGTTCCATTCCTTTGGTTAATCATAGCACAGAGTGTGGTAGCTATTAAAAAGTGTTTGATAAATATTCATTTACCAAAATGCCAAACATTTTTTTTAAGGAGCAAGTTGACTTCAGTCTTAGCCTTTTTATGAATGTTTTGGTTCAGATACGGACCTTTTATAATAATCCATATTCAGCAGCACTTTGCCTGGTAGCTGATGAGCTCTGTGCTTCATTCGAACACCTTCCCATGCTTTCAGTTTCTCCATATCAAGAGTTTGTGGATGCAGAGAGATGCAGACAGTTCCTGCACCTGTGCAGAAATCAGTTAATATAATTTCATCTCTACATCTGGGCGAACCTTTAAGCAGAGCAAACAAAATCTGCTCCTCGTGATAAATTTCTGCAGGCTGTTGTAACAGAGGTAACTTATTTTGTAACAAAAACATAAGACTTTGTACTAATTTTCAAATAAAGAGGCTTTGATACAATACCTTTTTATTATTTCTACTTTATTGAATGTCTTTACAACAATGAACAATTAGTGATTTTTCAGTAAAGGAAGATTTCTTTTGGAATCATATAACTTTATGTAGGATATTTACAGAGTTGCAGAGAAATAAATCAACGTTAAAACGTGCCAATTTGTTTGCTGATCTGTTACCATGACAACGGAGCTTCAAAACTACCCTAGCCAAGCTCATCCCGCGTGCCCAAAGATTCACAGCCTCATGTAAAGAAGTTTGGAGTGCATACATTTCAGACGGCCCAATATATTGGAGCTGGAAGTGCACAGCTGTCCCAAAACGTAAAAAGAAAAGCAGCAAAAGGTGACCGCGCAATCTGAGAGATGCAAGTGCATAGTGATCTGGTCCTAGAATCCACCAGTAATGAAAAGAGAAGCGAGTGTTTTTTTGTTTCAGGGATCTCTCTGCTACCGCTGGCCAACAGGCACATCTTGGTAATCTCCTCTTAAGTGTTTCTGACTCTCCCAGTATTCAGGTTTGTCTTCAAAAGCAGGATTGGGGGGAAAAAGCTACAGGCCTTTTGCTGACCCCTGGTGGTGAAAAAAGAGAACGGCAGCAGCCGTTTTGTCTCAGTGCTTGTTGAGGCTCCAGAGCGGATCCAGGCTGCTGAGCGGGTCGCTGCTATCGTCGCCTCGCGTCCCGTGAATGCCCTGACCTTCAGCTGGCTGCAGGAAGTTCTGCTTGGTGACTCGCTGCTTCCCCCGTCCGCCTCCCTCCAGGGAGAAGGCCTCGGGCGTCAGAGAGGCCAGCAGCTCCAGCGATGAGGTAGCAGGAGCGGAGGAAGCAGGAGGCGGACTGGCTGAAGGTGCCGACTCCGGGAGCGGCTGGTGGTTGGGTGCAGGCGGAGTCGATGGGGAAAGACCGTCGAGGCCGTTGGGTGGCGGAGGAGAGTGAGGTGCGGAGGTGAGAGGCGGGCTTAAGGATGACGGAGGCTGACTGGGGTCCTGCAGCAGCTGCACATCGCCCATTGAGTCCAGGGTTGGAGACATCACCCCAAAATGCTCCTCTGGGCCACAGGAGGCACCACCCTCCATGGTGGGGTCTGCGCTGGGCGGGCGAATGCTGAGCTTGGCGATGGTGGCTTGGATGGAGCTGATAGGCATATCGCCGCCGAGGACGATGTCCTGCTGGGACTCCTGTCTGGAGTAAGGCTGGACAGCAGGGCCACAAACAAATGTTAAAAAACAATAAAAATACAACAGAATTATCCATCAAACTACTGCTGGTTCTGTTCTACTGAAAACGAAGTGAGTACCTCTGCTGACCAGAACGCCTTTAAACATGTCGAGGTGCAAAACACGAGCAGAAACATTTCAGATTGATCTTCACAACATTACAAAATAAATAAACAACATCTGGATCATAATCTGACATCTTTAACTGTCTCACTCACAAAGCAGTGAGGTCTGTTAATTATGACAGTAAAACATCTGCATGTTTAATATAAAAGCAAATAAAAACATTGCTTTAGATGGAGGCTTTTCAAAGTGTGGGATGTGCCAGAAACCTTTCAGTGGGTGATCGACATGGTAAAAAAAAAAAAAAAAAGATGAATGCAAAAATTTTGCCAACTTCACCAAGCCTATGCCACAGACAAAATGTATAGATTTTTAATACCTAAAGCTACAGTGAGTAAGGAGTCAGGCTGGGCCGAGCAAAATGAGAATATAACATAGCAGGAGGAAGTATGACTATGATTATTTAAAGATGGGATTTGCATGACTGCATCTGCCAGTGTTGATTTTTATTTTTTCTTTATAGGAGGCTAAATGAACTATAGTCACAGCAGAAATTAGTTTATATTTTTACCATCATAAATGATAAGGCAACTGGTGTGTCATGTAATGTGGCGCTATGCATAGCTAAAGCAGGTAATCCCAATGACAACAGTGAAGCGTAATAATGGAACATCAAATATAGAAACAGCAAAAAGTTTAAAAAAATAATATCAATAATATAGTTGAGACATAGCTAGTTCTCCCACACTTTCAAAAACCCTGCTTTAAATAAAATATTTTAAGTAAAACAAAAAAAACTAAATGGAAAATTGTAAAAAAGTAAGAATTATTAGAAACCTTTGTGGCTGCAGAGTTTGTGTTCTTGCTGTAGGTGGCAGTAGTGATGCCATGGCGCTGAAGGACCTGCTCAGCATGTTTCAACACAGCTTCATAGCAAAACTTCAGGTGGACCTGAAAACACACAAATAATCAACAACGCTCTAATATATAGTAAAATCTATAGAGTAGTACTGATCTAGAAATCCTGATCGTTAAGATAATACTGAAATTTCTCTCTGGGTAGGCTGATCTACATCACAGCTAAAACCCAAACACAGGTTCCCAGGTCGGTATCTGACCTTCTCCTGCAGCATGTTCTTCCTCTGCTGTCTCATCTTCTTCACCAACAATGGAAGGTCTGGAATGCCATTTCCAGCCTCCAGCTCCTGCAGAGCCGCATACAGCAGACAGAAGGCGCCGGTGCGTCCAACGCCCGAGCTGAGACAGAAAGAGCACCGGCTGATGTTAGTGCCAACTTAAATAATAAATAAAATCAAATGCTGTGATGTCAAAAACAACCACAGATTTGTGCCAGAAGACACAAAACAGATGCTGGGTTGGTGTTTTGACCTGAATAACTCAGAACTCACCTGCAGTGAACCACAACAGGAGTCTGTAAGGGCCTCTGGTGGAGGTAGTGTCCGTGAACCTCCTGGATGAATCGCAGAAGGTTGCTCTTGCTGTCAGGAAGACCTCTAATAACCCAAGAAGAAGGAACCTTTTTATATCAGGGTTCGCACTTTTTAACATTCTAGGAGCATTGTTAAAAAGTGCGACTGTTAGTAAACCTCTTACAGCTCTGGCCAGGATGTAAACTGGAGGTGGACGACGGTCCGCTTCAGGCTTTGGTCACGGTACTGCAAACTGATCATGCGCTCCACATGTGTCGGCGTCATCTTCTGTGTGGTGAGACTGAGAGTGATAGGTCCCTGAGAGAGCTGCTGGCCGCGCTCTGTGGGGAAATAGCGCAAAACTTTTCCCTGGGAAACATTTCACAAAAGCAAAGGTCAGAAAACTTGAAAAACAACTTAAATTCATAGATATCACGCTTTAAAACATGGTACCTTGTCGAGCTCCTGCTCCGAAACAAGCATGACAATAAGTGAGACCTTCTGCTCGTACACCATTAGCCAGAAGTCGGCCGCAGTGCCGGTGAGTGGAGCCTGAGTGGCAATCAGGCGAGGGCAGTACGGCGACAAGTCATCTACAAAGCTGCCATTGATGTAGTCATCTTTGCCTGACTGCAGAACAACACGGTTGAAATCATAAGGCATGACATCCTGGTGGCGGTTCTTCATCGTGTAGCAGCGGGCGATGGCGATGGACAGCTGCCGGGCGTCCTTCTCCTGCTGGTCCTGCAGCTCTTTCCAGCGGGCATCCAGTACAGACACCCCTCCTTCATTCTCTGAGGGGTGCTCCAGGGATTCTACCTGGGCCCTATAATGTCCCAGTTCACTGTGAAGACGGGCCACACGTTCCGGGGCTTGGTACGGATCTCCCTGGATCAGCAGAACTCCCTGGGAGTTCTTCTTTCGACGCTCCCCGTCCTGAGGGTCTGCTTTGGTGGGTTGGAGGACATTGGTAGGCCCCTTGTTGCCTCCATGTTGGCTCTCTGGGCTGGAGGAGAGGAGATCATCTGTGCTAGAGTTTTGGCGTTGAAACAAAGATGTGGATGGAGGAACAGCAGAGGGGGTGGGAAGAGTGGGTGTGGCTGTGCCTCCAGGAGTGGGTGTCATACCCAGAGAGGCTGGACCAGGAGACGGGGACGGGGATGGAGAAGGAGAAGGTGCAACAGTGTTGGTTGGTGGCACCACTGCAGGGCCTCCAGGACAGGGCGAAATCATGTGTGGAGCTGCAGGGGAGAGGGGGCCGACCACAGGGGGTGGTTGGGGGGCACCTGGAGGTACGTTTGTCCCTGCTGCAGAAGGATAGAGAGTAGCAGGTTGGGAGTGAGTCATAGGGAGAGAAACCTGAGGTTGTTGGAGAGATGCAGGTTGGGGTGCCAAAGGCTGCTGAGGCATCATTAGAGCACCACCAGGGTAGCAACCCCCTCCAGGATGAGAAGGGTGAGGCTGGGGTTGACTCGGCATCTGCATGGGAATGGGTTGACGCTGTGCAGTTAATACATTCTGAGGCATTTGGGGGACAGGGCCTCTTGGCAGGTTGACCTGGGGACCAGAGGGCACATGTGGCTGAGAGGAAGGAGGCATCTGAGGATGCAGGTTTGGGGGAATGTAATTATGTGACACAGGAGGTATTGTTTGACTCGTAGGCGGCAACTGTGCTCTGTGACCACCTGGTATTTGCATGTGTGGGTGTGGCAGAACATGCTGAGCACCAGGAGGGACTGGAATCTGTTGATGCTGTGGCATCTGTTGGTGAGGGAGTCCAGTGGGCATCTGTTGGTTGGGATAGGGTGAGTATGGGGCAGATAGCGGAGGTGTTGGGTGAGAAGTTGAAGATGTTGGTGGATGTGCAGTCTGGGGAGGCCTTGGCATAGAGCCTGGCATCATCTGAGGGTGTTGCTGGGGTACAAAGTTTTGTGGAGCCTGATAACCTTGCGGTACCTGAGGTCGGGAAAGAAAACCATTTTGTTGGTGTTGATGAAGTTGACCTGGAAATGCCTGCTGGTAATTTGGAGGAACATTAGGGTGAGGTGGAATGTATCCAGGTGTGTAAACTTGAGTTGGAATAGGAGCGGCCCTCGGTCCTGGCTGATACCCCTGAGGAACAGGTTGGGCAATAGGCTGGGGGTACGTATGCTTCTGAGGTGTAGTTGTCTGGCCTGGAACTTGAATGGGGGCTCCCGGGTGATTCATCATGTGTGGATATGCTCCAATCTGTGGCACTGTGTAACCACTAGAGGCCGGAGGAGGGACAGGGTGGTGCGGGGTGGGGGTGTAGCTGGGGATGGGAGCCTGAATGCTGTCCACAGTTGTGGTAGATGGGCGGACAGGGACTGGAGCAACAAGGCCCGGTTGAGGAGCTTGAGGAGGAGGCGCCCGGTAACCAGACACGACCGGCTGGGCAGGCATTTGAGGAGGCCTGTGATGAGTCATTTGAGGGAGGGGCACACGTGGTAGGGGAACCTGTGTTGGTAGACCCTCAGAAGTGGGAAACTGAGCAATTCTTGCCAGAAGCTCAGGGGGTGGAAGGTTGGGAGGGAAGTGAGGAATGCCTGCAGTAGGACCGCCAGCCCAAGGAAGGGAGCTGCCACCAGGACCTGGTAAACGACCTGCAGTGGTAGGGAGGGATGAAATATCAGGAGGGAGGCTTCGAAGGTCCTCAGGCAGGTCGCCCCCTAAGGCCATGATGGCTGCATTGAGCTGGGCCAGTTCTGGATCCTCAAGGCTAGAAGACCCAGAATCCACATCAGACGTTCTCGGCTTGAGGGAGGGCTTAGCAGCTGTAGGCCGCGCTGGGGGCTTTTTATCCCTGCAATGCAAAGCAAAGCTCTTGGTTTCTGTACAAATTAAGGGTGCATTTACAACAGCCCTGTTTATTAATTCTAGTCTGAGTCTAACGCACTGTTAGGTGTGAAAACAATTTAAGCAATCCTCTCAACAGAACTTACTTCACCAGGAGAGGCTTCCTCTCCTCTGCCCTGGTGTGACACAGGGTCTTGGATCTCTCCAGCAGACGTGAGGCTTTGGCTTCCAGGTCATCGTAGAACTCTTTTCCCTCCTGGGACTTCTTCATCAGGTCTTCATAGGCTTCATATGAACCCACTAGTCCCTGGACTGTACTGTTCCACTGTTGTTCAGTCTGGTTCAGGCCCTTACGTACAGAGGCATACTGGACATTCGCCTCAGTCAGGGCCTTCAGGATGTTTTCCTGTGCTGATAGGTTCTGGTCAATATAGACCTTTACTTGCTCGTACTTCTTCAGCTGGTCCTCAAATATACGCTGGAGGGAAACAAATTAAGATTTTGTCAATTTTTTAAGTATTTTATTTAACAATGATGTACTTTATCAGAAGTAAGTAGTAATGTACCTTTATGTCTGCTCTCTCTGTGGTAACAAGTGTGGAGGTGATGTCATCCGTTTGAATGAGGTCACGGAGTTGTTTTTCCAAAGAGCCCCGTTGTTCCCTCATCTCCTGAACCTTTCCCAGGATTCTCTTCATACGCTGCAGCCCTGCCATTTCCTCTATAAAGCATTTTATATCAATCACACATTCATAGATTCATATACTGACTGACAGTGACAGAATGACTGGTGCCCCCACGCTCACCTTCACTGAGCTGGGGCCTTGGCAGAGCCTCTCTGAGACTTTCCAAAGGTCCCCCAAGCAGTCGCAAGTTGCTGATGTGCAGGTTCATTGCCCGGTGTAGTTCTGTGTTGGTAAAGCTGGCCTTCTCATGGGCCTCCATGTACTTCTCAAGGTCTCTCTGAATCTCAGCCAGAGCTTGGCTCTGCGCAGCTGGATGTAGCTCAGCTGCAGTGGGGCCACACATTTCCTGAAGGGTTCGCTCGCCAGCTTCGTCTCCTTCCAGAACATCTCGGATCTCCTTCAGCGAAGATTCCACATCGGTAAACACTCCTGACAGGACTGAAAATACAAAGACGGGAAGTTAATTTATGCATGCAATTTAGATCTGGAATGCCTCAAGTGTGTCTTATAGTATTTACTCTGCTTTGAGCTTCTCTGGATTTTTGTTATGTTTCCACCCAAAACATAATATATTTTATTGTGATTTTATTCAATTGACCAACTTGCATAGTGAAAGAAAATTTATACATAATCTCCAGCAACATTTTTATAAATAAATCTGAAGAGTCTCTTGAGCTGGAAGTCTTTTGGGGTGTCTCTCTGCCAGTTCCTCACATCTAGGGATTGAAATCTTTGCCAAAACAGCTCAAGCTCAGCAAGACTGCAAGGAAAGCATCCAGGAATATCAATTCTCAAGATTTCCAACTGAATCTAGACCTGGACTTTAACTGGGTCATTCTAAAACATGAATATTCTTTGATTTGAACCAATGCGTTGTATCTCCTCATGCATGTTTAGGGTTGTTGTCCTACTGGTAGGTGAACCTCAGCCTTTAATCTTGAGCGACTTCCAACAGGTCTTTTTCTAGAATTGCCCTGAATTTAGCTCCATCCATTTTCACATCAACTCTGACCATTCCATCTGAATGAACAGCAACATATTTATCTCTACTTTATACTTTGTGGTTCAAGAGGTTTATAGATGTATGTTCTTTCTACCAACCCTGCATGGACTGAATGAGGCTCTTGACGGTGTCGGGTCGGACACTGAGGGCAGCGCACTTCTCCATCAGTACCGGCGGGATGTGATTGTACATGTCCAGGTTGTCAACAGACTCTGGCTCCAAGCCCAACGAGTCCATAAACTGCCTGCAGGGAGATAATTCATCAGTTTGATGTAGAAAAATAAAATGTGACAGCAAGAATCTGACAAACAAATCCTATTTGTTCAAACTGTAGTTGTGCATTTTGTCAAAAAACGCCAATGATTGTTTTCCCACAACCACCTATATACAATACAGGCACACAGTCACTCACTCTAAGGTTTCATTCTTGCTGTCAATCTTGGCCATGATGTCCCTTAGCAGCTTGGCTTTCTCCTCACTGTTAAGAGAGCGTGAAGGAAACATTAAACTATGTTAATCCTTGAAAAACTCAATAAACTTCCAGTTTCACAACATCTTAAGATCCAAAGACTATCCGCAAGGGAAGAGCCTACCTGTACAGAGAAGATGCTTCGTGGGCAGCCATGGGCACCAGTTTAGCAAACAGGTCTGGTCCAGTGACACTGGGGTCAGTCGGATTAACCGGCAGAGCTTTTACCAGCGGAGCACCTGGAAGCAAATAGAAAAACCAGGACAAAAATCATAAGACCTTCGAGTCCAGTGGCTTCGGCAGTGGACATTTAATGGTTTCCATCATTATATGATACTGAATATCTTGAAAAACAAAGATTGTTACCAAAGCAAAGAAACTATAAATATATCTGAACAAGAAAGAAAAAACTCATTAGTGAATAATTTCAGATTTTGTTCTAAATACATAAACATAAAGCAGATCGGTAAATCAAGAATGAAACGAAACAGACAACAGATATGGTAGCAGCAATCACCTGTTTAGTGATTGCTGCTACCTTAAGTCAAATACACAGGAATATACTTACCTCTATACACACGTTAGTACTGATATACACCTGTAGAATATGCAAATCCAGTTTTGCATGGATGCATTACTACACAAACATTTGTGTTACCTTTAACTGAGGGTAGAGTCTCCAGCGTTGGAACAGTCTCGTGATAGATGAAGTCATTGTCCTTTTTGGCAGAACTAAACCTAGAGATTGGGAACAAAATAATTTAAATACACATCTCTTAATTAATTAGTCGCAAAATTCAATGAAAATGTGATCAATAAAAGATCCGCTGCTCACTTTCCTCCGATGACATCCATGGTGAACTTCAGGGCCTCTTGCACACTATCAGGTTGGCCCTGGATGGATCACAATAAAAAAAAAAAAAAAAAAGTAAAATAAATTTTAAAACAGGTTACAGTGGCACCATGTGCAAAATTACTTTACCTTAGCTAGCTTGATGGCTTCATTGAGTTTGTCCAAAGAGCTCTGCAGATATGCCAGCTGCAGGAAAGAGTTGATTTCAGTTATATAGTTAAAAACTAAACATGACTCAGTGAATTGTTATTAGTCGAGTTATTAAGTCATGGCCACATTTTGTTTCTCCCATATCACCAGATGGGCTCCGTTACAGTGTATCTTTAAAATGATTTTAGGAGGAGCACTGAAGGACTTAAAGATGGTAAATGTTTTGCCTCTCTCTCTTGAGCTAATTCTTATTTCTTGTTGTTTGTAAAAATAGGTATGAAAATCTTGATAATGAGGAAAAGTACAGAAGTTAAGTAGTTAAATAAAAAATTGTTGCATTTTTTTTAAAGATTTCTTGAAAATCTCATTGACTTAATCGTATTTTATTACAGCAAAAAAAGTCAAAAGAAAAACTAAATATTGTGCTCACCCGTTCTCCGTATTTCTGCTGCTCCTCTGCCTGCTTTCCCATATGAAGCTGTTGGGAAAGAAACAGGTCACTAACAAAATTTGTGTGCATTAACAAATCACATTAAACCCTTACGGATTCTCCCGCTGGCTACTCACATGTGCAATAGCAGCAAAGTAGTAGATCTTCATCTGAACCAGTTTTTTCCAGTCTTTCTGGATCTTCCCCAGCATGGAGGCTGTCTCAGAGTTCTCCAGAGCCCTGCAGGCCTCTTTATAATAATCCACCACCTACAGCACAACAACACACGTCAACATTTAAAAACACTAAAATCATTGGTCACGTCGATACTGTGGAATATAATGAGTATTAAGGGAGAACCGAACCTGAGCACTGATGCGGGCAACCAGGAAACTTTTCCGGTTGTCTAACATGGATTTCTCTAAGAGACATTCCTGAGCCTGACCCTGGGAAACAGAAACAGATTGATAACATGTTTCTGTGTGTCACTGAGATTAGGCCTGTTGTGCTTAATATTACGAACCAGCATAAGGTTGATGTTGAGGTTAAGGATCTGGTGGCTCATGTCCACACTGTAGTTGTGGCTGAAATGGTCTCTCAGGTAGGAGAACGCTCCGGCTGAGCACTGGAAGTGAGTGCAGGACACCTTCATGCCCTGAAACCACAGCAGAGTCGGTCACACTGGGAGAGCAAACACAGACGCAGCTGTTCTGTCAGAGAACCACCATACCTCCTCTGAAACCCGGTTATCCATGGCTCCCAACATGGAGTGCAGCGCTCCTGGAGAAATTCCACACAATGGTCGGAGAAGGTTTAACGTCTGGATGTATGCGTCTTAACATGCAATCAGATCTGCATTTCCCTGCAGCACATGCTTGCCTCTCAATTTATATTGTATATTGGATTGTAGTTTAATCATAGGGCTTACTGAGTGCTTCAACAACTCCATGAAGACATAATAAATTAACCAGACCTCTAAAAAAATGACAATTCATCTTGGATTCCTGAAAACCATGTAGATTATTAGATTACCACTGTAATCTAATAACAGTGGTAATTAAATTACCACTTTTTTATTTTAAAAACTTTCTTTTTTAAAATAAAAAAGAAAGTTTATTTGTACTACAGAATGCAATGCATTGTGGGTAGAACAAGGATGCTATAAACACCAATGGTAATGGTGTCGGGACTTTAAATTGGTTTAAATTGAGGTCTGAAATTCAGCCTCATACCTGAACATGAGGCTAAAGACCTTTCAAGAAGCATAAAACGTTTGCAGCAAAGTCCAAGTTCTTTCTTTCTTTTTAACTTTCTAACTAAAATTCTGTCCCCAGGCCTTATTATGTTTTAAGGCCTGGGGACAGAGAAATGCACCACTTTGGTTGTTATTCAAGATATTTCTCTGTTTTAAAGGTAAAAATTGGAGACATTGTCACATGCGGCTAAACAATGAGAACTTTTCCTTTTATAGAATAGTCCACTCATAATGATATATATATATATATATATCATTATATATATTTATACATTATATATATATAATGTATAAAATGCTTTAAAATTAATAAATATTTTATTACAGTAGCATGATTCCACAAAAAGCAGAATAATTTACCCTTTAATTTGTGCAAATTTATTGAGTGGGGGTAAAATCCCATGCTCAGGATTTATTTAACAAAATCACCAACTCCACACTCATTGCCACCCATAAACACCTAAAGCAATAATTTTATATTTTATGGGCTTCTTTGCATAAAAAAATTCTAGTAACTTTAAATCAGAAACTCATGACATCTTGAAGTATAAATTTGAAGTGACATAGCTCTTCAGGTCATTTCATTTACCTAAAAAGGATTGTAAAAGACAAATACAAGGTGATTAATTTACTCCTAGATAAAAAAAAAAATTAAATCTTTAAAACTATGACTTATAGCAAGTAAGTTAACTCACCCAGATTGTAAAGGATGCAGGCCTGCTCATAGCTGATGTCATTGTGCGTGACCGTTTTTCCAGAGAAAATTTCAGTCCTGAATGGAAATTAAAAGCACAGCAGTTTGAAAAGTTTTCAAAGTACACTGCTTCAACGTAAAACTCAAGCAATTTCTTTGCTTCCTGAAGCAAAGAAATGACAACATGTGTAGGGCTGAAACAATCAGATTAATGAAATAATAAGCAACTAACTTAGTAATTGTTTAATCGCTAACTGGAGAATACAGACTCAAAAAAGGTAATTTGGTCAAAGAGCAATGTATTCAGAGCAATAATTATGAAAATTTTTACATTATAAATATAGATATTGCATAGGTGGCATTTATTTTATGTTCACCAAGTTCAAATTTACTAAAGCAGTAAAATGTTATTGCATTTTAGGGAATAAAATGGCTCTTTTCTTATTTAAAAAAGGTAAAGGGATTATTTGTTTATTTGAATCTGCATGCCTATTATTATATAAACAGGGTTTCAGTGGTTAAATGAGTAATTTATAGAATGTCCCTTTTTTTAATTTGATAAATGGTCAGACTAATCTGCAGAATAATCAATTAGTAAAATAATAATTAGTTGCTTGCAGTTAATGAGAGCTTTCATTCATTTTCAAATGGGGAATGAGAGTCGCTTTGATTCTGTCAGACAATAATCAATAGCAAAAGCACCATTACAGCTTAACTCCTGCTAAATTGTTCTGTTTAACAGGAGTTAAACAGAACTCCTGTTTAACTCCTGTAGGCAAATCTGCATTGTGCCTACGGATTTAAAGGGATGTTGAAATCCAGATCAAAGTCTAAGGTGTGACTACATCAGGCATCTGCAGCTCAAAGATAAAAACTCGCAGACTAAGTTCCTACCATGAGATGGGCACCGCCGCCTCCTGGCCTCCCCCCAGCGGCACTCGGCTCTGGAGGTAATGCAGCTGGCCGAAGTACTTCCTCAGGGTGCTGCATCCCTCGAAATCTCTCGTCACATTCACAGCACTCTGTGAAACACACACAAATCATACATTTCTGCAGCACTAAAACTAATTACCCTCACCGCTACAAGTTTAAAAACATTACATAAGACAGCACTGTGATGTAATACTGCCGTGTATCATTCATCGTTCCCTTAATGACTTTGCAAACAGCTCATTATTTTAGGTGTGTCAATTTCGATGTGATTTACAGCTTAGATCGGAGCAGGAATTGATGAGATGCTAAACAAAGAGCACATCATTCATCCACTCCACCCAACATTTGACTTCAATCATCTGCATTAGACTGTCCCAGTGGAAATTAAAAACAGCAGAGAAAGAAGAGATGTTTGGAAGTTGCTTTTACTCAAACTGCTTGAAGTAAAAGGTGAAGTGTTAATCGTAGATTTAATAGAAGCAGAAGAGCTGAATCTAATCTTCTAAGAACCAGAAGGTCGATGATTATTCTCTTAAGATTTTCAAAAAGGTCCTTAATTTTTATCTGCTTGATTTCAGTCAAAAGAACTAAAATAAAAACAGGAAAGACGTAAACAAAAGGCGGATTTGCATTTTAGTAATCTGAGGGTTTACTGTATCTTCCCAATGTTGAATCTATAATTGTAAATTCCGCCTCTCTACTTCCACTTTGGCATTTTAAATAAATAAATACTTTTATTGAAAGTATTTATTGAAATACTTTCAATAAATCCTCCTGCACAAGCTATGTGAAGCACTGGTTTTCAGCAAACTGGGACAGAGGTCAGCTGGTCAGGAACGTGAAGCATTTTCAGTGTTTTTTACAACAACAGCAATAAATTAAGATTATGATATTAAGACATGTTTTATAAGACACGCAGATATATAATGTAATTTGTGTTGCTATAGGTAATTTGTTGAAAGAACAAACTACATATTTGCACTGGTTACCAGTCGTGGTTAAACATTGGAGATACTCAGATAAAAAAATAATTAAAATTAAAAAAAAAATGCCGTTTTTATTTAAGAAGATTGATATGAAATATATATAGCATACTTATACAAAAGTTGTAATGTAGTGGTGCATTAAACAAAATTGTACAAGAATTGTAGTTCAAGTGGTTAAAATTTCCTTTGACTGTTTGTTAGGTAAAAACTTTAAATGTGATATTTCTCCATCCAGTAGCTGCATCAAAACTCACAAGTTTCAGTTCGTAATCACGTTGGAATACAAGATGTTGTTTAATTCACAATGTTACAAGTGTGATTACAATTAACATAAAAGCATCATATTATCTGATGCATACATGACATTGGATTAATTAATTAATTTTCAAAATGGATTTTAAATTACATCAAGAAACCTCCACAGCTCAAAGGTAAAAACTCACAGACTATATTACCTTATATAACCAATATCTGCAATGTTTAGTTATTTTATAATTAATTTAACTATCTGTAGACTCACACAGAATTATCAAAAATCATTTTTGGAAAATCATCTCTCTGCCAAAAGCATAATATGGGGGTCGTGTTAAATGCCTCCTTTGGTTAAATCTACTCATAATCTCTACAACAAAGCGTCGCACTGAGCTAAAGTTATCATTCCCTTCAGGGAAACAATCAGGGTGAAACTGATCGACAGCTGCAGAAAAGTAGCTTTTCAAACTCATTAAATGACTGAACAGAGGAACAACACAAAGTCAGCTTTGTAAAACATGTAAACAAGGATCTTACTGTATTTTATAGAAAAGTAACTGGTTCCATTTCAGCTGCCTCAGCATTTGTTTTCACAAGTTATCAAACATATAAAGCATAGTTTGCTACATTTTTATAGGAAAATATTACTAAGTAAATCAGAAGTCAATATAAATGACAAAAAGCCTTCAAATTCCCATCATTGATCGTCTTTATGCAAATAGCCAATAGCTGTGATTATTTTGTCCATCATGCAGAAATAAACTGACAAGGTAGCAACTGTTTCCTTAATAAATAAGCTGAATATCTAAACATCCAGGAGTTTACAGCTGGCAGAGGTAGATGAAGTAGAACAACGTTATGTTTTAGGAGAACGTTTTAGACGCTACCCACCTGCCGCAGAGTCTCCAGTTTCTTCAGCTGCTCGTTGTAGTTGTCAGGATTCTCTCCGTAGTTCTTTAGGATGAACTACCATGAAGAAAGTGAAAGCAGAAAGTCAATTTTAACTACAGAAACAAATTAAACTGTACATAAAACTCAGAGAATCATTGCTAATCTTAATGCTTTTCAGTTAGTCAGTCCTAATACTAATGTTGCATTTTTAATAAAAGTTGAAAAGCTAAGACACTCTCTTCCATGGTGTTTTGCCTGGATATTAATCATCCCACTAGCTGCTATGTAAAGCAGTGAAGCTACTTCGAGTCAGCTCAGGAGGGAAAACAGCCTCGCAGACAAATAATCTTCGACAGACATAGCTGCTTCAGCTTTTAATTCAGCCATGGATGCAGAAAGGTCACAAGGCTGGTGGAAAAATGCCCAGTGACACAACAACAAGGAACATCCTGTCTAGTTTTGACTATCAAATGTGGGAAAAGTGAAGCTTTGATTTTTACACTGAGTAAAGGCAGGATATGCTGTTAATCCAGAAACATTTGTTAAGGTCCGAACTCAGAAAGATGCCATGTTCAATTTACTGTCCACTCCTGGAATGCTGTCACAATAGTATTGCAATAACTTGTCAGAATTGGTTCAAAAAACCAATAAGAACAAACATATTTTTTTAAACACATTATGAAGCCAATTTGTGTTTTTATTAGCTGATGTTGCGTAATGTCACCAACTCCTTATGTGGCTACTAAGTGAATGCATTCATTTTTATCCAGAGTATTTTTTGTTTGATGGGTAAAAACTCCAAACAAACAAAACAAAACAATCCCATAAGGTCATTTTCGTTAAAAGCCAAAAATAAAAACAAGAAGTTAATATGATAAGAGATTAGACATCAAACATCTACACTATTCTCTCTACACCAAAATGTTTTTCTTAAAATCAAGGACAGACATTGTCTCAGTCTGTAAGATCAGACGCGAACGTTTACTGATTTCATGTAACTTTCACTTCCATATTTACTTCTACTTATAATTAGGCTGAATTCCCAGAGGTTGAGGGTTATCCTGTTGCACTCAAGCAAATGAAGATCTCTCACACATGATCTATTATAGTAAACTGCTTCATTGAGACCATTAAAATGTGTAGTTTAATTGACACATCTCCTTTTGGGAGATATATATATATATATATATATATATATATATATATATATAATATCTGCTTAAAATGCAATTAGATTTTTGATAGCATATTTCCAGTACAGATTTTATTTAACTGTCAAGAGGGAAAGTTTGACATACTTTTGCTGTTTCATGACAAGCATAAAGACTGTGTTTGCCAGAATTTTCAGTGAGACAGGTAACTGTTTACACCAACAGAAAGAGAAAGTCCCACTATATTTAAATCACCTGAGAGCCGATGATTCATCAGTTTCAGGTGGGAATGTCAATTCAGTGGAATAATTTAATCACTTCTTTATTGAAGCGCCAGGGAAGACACAAGAAAACAGGATTCAATCCAATTGTAATCCACGTTTCCATCTGATTCTGGAGTCTTTTGTGGCTACTCTAATTATTAACATCACTCTATGTGTAATGTGTGCAGTGCTGTTGCGGCCTGTGTGTTTAGATGTTGGTGGTTTAAGAGGAAAAACACATTTTATAGTTGTGAAGCTGAAGCCTCTTCAGGTGCATGTGACAATGAGATCACTGTTTACCGTTTAAATGTCGGAAGGCTGACTGGGCCACCAGCGGTAGCAGCCCGTCTCGTCGTTTTACTAATGCCTATTTTTGCCCTTTTCTGTTGTCATTGTGATTAAAGTAGAGCTAGTTTACTTATATTTCAGTTGAAGCTTGCCCCTTCTCATTTACTAGCATGCTAACGTTAGCAAACAAAAGGCGGTGGTCAGGAGTGTTTGCTAGAGAAATAACGTAGCTTAGCCGGGCATACCCCTTCTAGAAATTTCTGTTATCCCACACGAAGCAACATATAAGTCACCAGTAAGAACTGTAGCTAACGTTAGCTTCCTGGCTGGATTATCTCGTCTTCCATAATCCTAGTTTAGTTGACTTTCGACCTCAGCCCTGTTGCTCCACTCCCCACCCAGCTCACCTGCTTCACGGACGGACTAAACTGGAACTCCCCTGCCTCTTTCAGATCCAGCCAGATCATCGGCATCCGCGGGACCGCTTCCATTGCGGCCGACACTTTACGACACCGTCAACGGGGATTAATGTCGAATTCCCGTCAGTAATGTTTTAGCCGTGAAGTGTTTTCCCGAAGATCGTTTCCTCCAAACAACTGTGTCATGTATCCATTTACTCTTCGACCGGAAACTGATAGCGTACATGACGTAGGCCTCACCACGAAGGTTTTCTGGGAAATGTAGTTAATAAATTGAGAAGTCAGTAAACGGTTAACCTTTACCAATTTACAACCTGAAACAATAATAAGTTAGAAAATTATTTAAAAATAGAAATGGTTATTCAAAATCAACAAAATACATTTCTATATTAATATGAAATTCTCATTATTCCATTGTTAAATCACATATTGTTAATTTACAATAGATATAAAAGTTATATTCTGATTGAAATATATCTCTTTCAGGATATTCAATTCTACAAGAAGAATAAATGAATTTCATTTACATACAAAGCTATCAAGAAATTAACAAACAACTTGTGCACTGTAAAATATATCTACACATATCACAACTGATGCACATAATCTCATCACAGTTACATAAAACATTTAAAAACATGCAAAGTTATTATTTGGTTAATAACAATATTAATAATTTTCTATGTTTGGACTGTTTTATCTCTTCCAAGTCTGCAGGTGTCACTGGTGGATTTTGTGAAGCAGGAGGCAGCATGAAGTGGAGAGGATGTTTTATACCCAAAGGATATTTACCCAAGTTGTTGTGATT
Source organism: Girardinus metallicus (assembly GCA_903067095.1). Taxonomy (NCBI): domain Eukaryota; kingdom Metazoa; phylum Chordata; class Actinopteri; order Cyprinodontiformes; family Poeciliidae; genus Girardinus; species Girardinus metallicus. The sequence goes on along the minus strand of CAEGAE010068712.1, from coordinate 34,426 downwards.
TAGCAATCAGAGTTGTGTACAGTATCCAAAAATTGTACTCAAGTAAGATAAGAGATGCACTACTGGAATTTTATTTCAGCTAGATTTCTTCTGTCTGCATTGGTTCAAGCGTGCATCTTTAGACAGAGCTGGCTTTCCTGATGAGAGAGAAAGATTAAAGTTTTAAAAATGTACTTTACACTTCCTCTGAGTGCTATTATAATACCCATAAAATTGTTCATTAATAATTCACTGCTCCTATGAATATTTATGCAATTTTACTCTATGTTCTCTTGTCTTTTTGACATTCTTCCTGATGTGATTCTCTTTGCTCATTGCACTAAAATAAATAAAAAATAGCATTTTGCAGGCTCAAAATGTTTATTAACCACTGGATTTGTGCTAGATTGACTTGATGTTTAAATCTGAAAAGAGCTGGAGAAACAGAACGCCTCAGCTTTTAAACAACCTCATTCAGCTCATTTAGATGTCTGAGTTCAAGACTGGCTATGAGTAAAGTAACTCACCTGCGTCACTTCTTTCCAAAGTAAAGATGACTGAGTGAATAAAAAGTGATGAGAATTTAGATTTCTATTACCTTGGAGTGTCAGCGATGGTTGATTAGCTGCCGTGGTAGCAGCGTTGTAAGTCGCAGAGCTGCAGAACTTCAAAGTACATGTGACAGACACCTGCATCATCTCCCTTGCTTAAACTAATGAGAAAAAAGTTCCTCTCAGTCTACAGCTTGTGCTCATTAATAAACTGACATGATCTGAGCAAAGCAGTAAAACTGGCTTAGAGTTTTGAAAGGCAACAAGTCCTGAGAAAGTGTGATGACAGAATTTTTTGTAGAAAATACAATTCTTGGAGGTGCAGAGTGTAAATGAACAAAAATCTCATTACAAAAAGAGTGGACTCAAATAATATACTCAGGGGAAGGGAAGAGGAGGAGAGAAACTTCACATGTGTCTTATTAGTCAAGGTTTTGCAAAATTAGAAAAATGATGGATCTGCTTGAGAAAGCTGCTGGTTCGTGTGAAACATATCAGAGCCTTTGGAAGTCAGAGCGAGCCAGAGAAATAACAAAATGAGTTTTCTTGGTTTGTGGTGAAATGTTTGATAGCATAGCTCAAAGCTGTTGCATAAAGCTTGTCAAGTTTAAAAGATGGCAGAGCGTCAAGAGATTTTTAGCGGCAGTATTGAATAAAGTCTAGCTTTAAAGATAAATCCCATCACTGTTTGAGATATACAGAATGCAACTGAATATTTCATATTTTAAGTTAAGCTGAAGTTTATTGTCAGAAGCAATATGAGGGATAGTATCTTGTAAAAGTTGTCCACTTTTTTTTGTTTTAATCAAGGCCAAATTAATTTACAAACTCAATGCCTTTATTGTAGTGAGGCAAGCTTTTGATCTACAGTAATTTACAAATCCCTAGGCTACAAATAAATTAGACTTTATTTTGCTAATTAAATAATGAATGCTTAAAAGATAGTAAATACTTAGTGTGTTGTTGAGTTAAACTTTTTTAGTGGCCTGCAAGTACTGTTGTCCATATGGCAAAAAGTTTGGACACCCTTCATATAAAGGATGAGAGACCATTGCTTCAAAAAATAAAAAATAATAAAAAATAAATAAAAATACAGGCATGCCCCAAGGCTCACTAATTTTTCTAAATCTTTTTTGTTAATATATTTTTGCATGGTCAAATTTGTGTCTGGGCTTAGACAATGCTTAGGATATTGTATTCACAGATGAATTTCATTGTGTTGCATTTTTATTGTATTTTTACTGTTGGATCATAATGTCTGATATGTTTTTACTATTTTAAACCTTTATTATACTCTTTGTTTTTTGTCATAATCAGAAGTAGAGAAATACATTCAGAATCAGTTGCAATCACTTGTAAAACTAATAAAGAATACACATACAATCTACAGATAAATATTACTTTTCTCTTTTATTTTGTTTTTTTCTCATCAGTGAGAGGCATTATGGCTTTGCACAGAGCACAGTTAAACTACGATGCTAAGCAGCCGCTAAGGATGACAGCATCACAACAGGGGGCCTAGCAACGCCACAGGAAGGAGTCCCGACTACTGCTGAGGCAGGGCACAGATGTCTTCTGCTTCAACTAGTTCGACAGGCTGCATACCAGTGGAAGATGGTTCTTCTACAGGTGGGTGAATAAGGATTGAAAATAAGGATTCAAAGGGTAGACACACAGCTGGAGGAAAATCCTGTCAAGTTAGGGAGAAAACAAAAGGATGTGAAGACACTGAATAAGTTGCAAAGAGTAAATGAGAATGATGGATGGAGGAGAGGGACAAGGAGGGATGACAGCAGATATTAACAGGGGCTATTGAATAGTGACATAATGAGGAGAACTGAAAAGTGATTGATGAGGAAGAGATTAATAAGGGAGAAGCAAAGGAGATTAAAAATAGGGTGAGAAATGCAAAACAGACAAAAACTAAGGTATATTAAATCAGGCTATTACTCTCTCCTGACACAATACACTTTAGAGCAAAGTTAGATAGGAGAACATGCTTGCTCATTTCAAAAGTACAACACTGATGTGTCCATACAAGACAAATAGAAATTAACATTTAAAAATATGGTGATGGGGGAAAAAGTAGTTTTAGAGAAGGTGGTGAGACAGGTGAGTGACTGGGAGGCTTGAGAGAAAGATGAGAGGAAGAGGAAAGAAATAAGCTGAGCTTCGAGGGAAAGAAACAGCAGAGGTGAGAGGAAATTGTTTGAAGAGATTAATTCAAGTACTGCAGAAATAAAGTCAAAATAAAAAAAAGAAGAAAAAAATCAAACTCTGTGGGCGCTAACATGTCGCTTCAGCCTTTTTATAATTTCCAAAACACATCTGATATTTTCTAAGCGCGACCAGATTCTAACTGTTGTTGCTATGGTTTCAGTGGCCATATCCTCTTTCTGTCAGCCAGCATAGAGTCCTTAACTCAACAACACCCCCTTTTAAACACCATTTCTCTTGAGACTGGATTAGAGCTTGTCTTTAAAAACAAAGAATTCACACTAATAGTCAAAAACTCCCACAGCGAAGTGTGAGTAAAATGCTGATGCAGCTTTTGGAGGAGAACTACAAAAGGTCCACGTGCGCTCCCACCAAAGCCTTACATAACAGAGGTGTGTGTGGGACCTCAAGGTGATATGTAGGAGTTTCTAGTCATCATTAGATAACTTCTGCACAAGATACCTGGTCTTTCCAGGATACAGATAATAAGGCCTGCAGCAAAGCTTGACCTAGGCATGTAAGAGAGGATTACACGAATACATAAGAATCACAAACACCCACCATGGCCGTGAGTGTTAAATGTTCCTCTGAGTCAGTAGGGATGAATCATTAGGGGGGGCATTGCTGTGTAGTCACGTGTTTTTACTTTAACAGAAATTTTAGAGCTAAAAGAAAACTTACAACTAAACTTTGAAAAAAAAAGTTTACTCTGAGAATCAATTGTTTACATTTTAAAGAGAAATCTACAGGGAAAATTCTCTCTTAATTTCTCTGTTAGGTGAACTCTACTCATCCCATACACAAAGACACACTGTTTATGGAAGTAACAGTGAACGCTGCTGTCTATGGATTAATTTTAAAGTTGTTGAACAATGGGAGCCAATACTATTGTCACAAGGTTGTAACAAAACAAAGGACGGTAAGGTAAGGAAAGGAAAGGAAAGAGAAGCACAAGTAACACCAGTGGACATTTTATGAAGTAAAAGATCTTTTTCCCTGCAGAAATCTGTTAGGCATTGGAATCAGGAGTGATGGGAATGTGAAGTGATGCACTTCACTGACAGACTTTTTTCATAATTTCATAATTACAATTTTCACTGTCCAGATTTACAGTGTCTGGCTTCTACTGGTGCAGAATTATGTCGCATACCTCAGGTCAATGAAGTAAAAGTCGGATAAAATGCGACACGACCTTTCAGACTGCAGACACTTTGAAAACTATTGGATATGTATCCGATTTGGTATCACATGTGGAAGTGACACACATTTGATTTTGGGGTATGGGTGGAAAATTTGGAATTGGGTTAAGACTGCTTTAAAAAAAGTCAGACATTGATCACATCTGGGCAAAAAAGATCAGCTTTGAGTCACATTTGTCTGCTGTGTGAATGTAGCCCTCAGTAACAATAATCTACATTGAAGGTTGTTGTACATCGGCACTACATCTATGAAGCACAAGCAGACAGTCACCGTAAGACTTGCCCAAAAATCATTCAATCAATGACAATATTTATGCGATGTTTTAAAAACTACTGGATTTTCTTGCATATGCATGCTCCATAGTTTTCCTCCATGTCAAAAAGAGATATACTTCTAGTGGAAATGTAACATGTATGGAGGGTCTCGTTAGTTGTTTCTTGTCTACCAGAATACCCCACCCATCCCACCACCACCCCTAACAGGAATAAGCAAATGCAGAGAATGGTCGGATGAATGTTATGTATTTAGGCTGTCATTTTATTTCTCAGATCTATTCAGAGGTTATTTTCTCTGAAAGGACAAATTTTTAGATATTTTTTTCTGATGAATTTAGTTTCTGTTGTTTGGCCAGAGTTAAATATGCAAAATCTAACTTAGCCTGAGGTATTATTATCAATCGTAATAAATTTTAAATTAATTATTCAAGCTTTGTGTTTATCAGGAACAACAAAGAAAATACATTTGATTCAGCCAACATCTGACTGCTGCAGCTACAGAGTGGTTGTCAAATTAGTTTCCCATTCATTCTCTTTCAATTTAAAATTCAATTAACTTCTTCACTGATTAAGTTTTGCCTCCAGATGTGCCACCTAAACCTAATGAGTAGAATTAAAATGGGAATAAATTACCAAAAAGTATTAGATAGCATTTAAAATTGGCTTGGAGAATTTTTATAGGCTTCATTTCTCATTTTCAAGAATTTATATTCTTGTTTTTCATGGATATTTAAGAAAAAAATACCTTTGTTTGTGTGGATAATAGATTTTGAAACAACAGATATTAACTTGCAACTGAAAATATTTATTTTTCAGGGTTTTCAGTAAGAAAACACAAACAGTTACAGGAAATATGCATATGTGGACCAGATGGAAGGAATGCGACATCTACTTTCTTTCAAGTGAGTAAAAAAGGAAAACCCTTGCAGGGGGATTAACTGTTTATCTTGTGGGACAACAAGAAAGAAACACCTGCACTGAACATCATCACTGCCAACAAAGACTCTGCAGAACAACTAATTAGTAGAGTTATACTGATAAGAGAAAAGAAATCCAAAGACATTAGATTCTGAAAAAAAGCGCCCGAAGTTATTCATTTCATGAAGCCATTTTTCTTCTAACACAGAACAGAGTACCTTTACTGCTTTGCAGTGAGAATTTCAAGGTTTTATCTTGTAATTCTTCGCGGGGGAAGAGTTATGAAAACTTTTTTCTTTGTGGTTGTATAACTTCTTGGAATTGATTACAATAATGCACACCAGCTCCACTGTGAATTCACTGTATCTGGCTGTCAACCAAATAGACCAACTGTTATCTTATGGAAGGAAGGAGACATGGTGTCAGCTGAGCTGGTGATAGGAAAGGTTGGTGACCGCAGTGATGGCTCACACCTGCAGCCAGCAAGCAGCCTTGGGCCAACAGTTCATCATCACTTAGCAGGAGCAGCAGACTGAGCCGACAACACGTGGGTTTCGCACTCTGAATACTGAATAGACTGCTCTCTTTAAAGAAAGACACACTGGCTTTGCTTAAAACGGCAGGTATTAAAAATACGAAAGTACAAAAATAGCAAAGACGTTTGAGTCTATGCATTCCCCACACTTCCACACTTGTGCTCTGAAAAATTCAAGTGCAGCAGAGACTCTGACATTGCATAAGAAATTTTGAGTGATGCTTGTACACCCAGTACTAGTGGTAACATTCCAGTTTACTCTCAGCTGAGTTTGAAATCCATAAACTTTAAATAAGAGATGGTTTTTCCCAGTGATGATGCTGTTCTGAAGCTTCAAAAGTGCACTACAAATTTTATCACTCCCTCGGATGTTTCTGTTGGGATGTCAAGATGTTGGCAGGGATTCTATATACAGAAAATATTTATTTGAAGGCTGGGAAATAGTCTTTATTCTTTATTTCCATTACTGTTTCCTAATACATCATAAGAAAAGCTCATATGTTGTCAGTAGTGGCATTAGGCTTAACATGATTGTGGTTATAGTTAAAATACAATTATTTATTGTAACTAGACTCATTCCCAATCCAAATTCTAGTTACCTTTTGTAAAGATGATCTATGAAAAATAGTATTTTTGCTTTTTAAACTAGTGAATTTTAATGTGTTGTATTAAATTGCACTGTCCCTTTTAAAAAAATAAATAAATAAAATCAAATCAATGTATTATTACAGCAGTAACAGAAACAGACATGCTGTGCAACCCTAGGAAAAAAGTAAAAGATGTTGTTTAGACTTTGACTGAAGCGGGTAAGGGAGTCTCATTATCCAATGTGAAACAAGTCCAATAAACAATAAATTATCTTGCTAATTATTCTGGTAAATAGAAATATTTTAGTAATCCAGACTGCCTTTAAGCAGGACAAATCTGACAGTAAAGAAATGTTCTGTGTGTCTTCATACACTGCATGTAAGTATCATGCAGTACAGATAGTACAGATAGTGCAATGAAACTTTTCTTTCAATTCTTCTTTGTCCGCACCATATTACTGCCAGGATGTGTGAAGATGGCCCTCTGATTACACAGTAGCGGTGAATTGTCCCGCCAAAGATAATCACGAAGCAATTACTGTAAGAGCACTTCATCCTTTCTTATCCAGGGTGACCCATATTGTGAAGATAGGCGCTCTGTGTTGGGCTCAAGGACACTTCAACAGACGTCACGTCAGTTCACTGACACACCTTATCTTTTCTTGGAATCAAACTTGTGACCTTTGTTTCCTCTTCCCCCATCTGCTTGGTCAATTCACACACTAGCATTTCACAATGCGAAAATTAGAATGACGGATTTATTTTTGGGAAAGAAAAGGTGAAATTAAGAAAGGAATCATTTTTGAGAAGGGCAAAAATACTTTAACTTTCAATTACTAAAATCCCATGATTTGTGCACATACTCTGACATTTTTATTGGAATTCAGTCTAAATGCTAATTTGTCAGACAATGTGAGATTGAAATCAAAACAAATTCAAGATTATTATAGACATGGCAATTGCCTTGAGGCGTTGAAAACATAAGTTTCCATCATATTTAGTGTTTTTTTTAATATTCCATCTAGATATTTCTTTTGTTTTGGAAGCACAGAGAACATGTCTTATGCATTGTGATTTTTGCTAAAAGCTGATTCCACCTGAACTATGCAAAATGTATATACACATGTTGGTTGTCATATTCTTTCTGCAGTTACTAATATTACCCTACAGTGAGGCATTATTAACTGGAAATGGACTTTGTTGGAAATGCAAGAAGAGACAAAACTCTATGCATAACAAACTAGATTGAAATCTTGCTTCTTTGCAACAGTACATGTGCAAAAGAATAGTTAAGGCTTTCTGATGACAGTTTTTGCCAACAGCACACATACAGTAGTGTAGTATTAGTAACTTCTGAATTGATATTTCATACAATTACTATTAGTAAAAAAAAGTGTTATGCACCACTATGTTTAATGCCAACATCATGATATATAATTAAAAATCTTTTCCATCTTTATTGTGACTGTGTGTTAAAATACAACTAAATCTGATTGATAAAAGTAAAAAATAAAAAATGGTGCAACAACATGGTTTAAAACTGTGTACATTTTTGAACGCTATCAACAGGGGTGGTAACTGTATTTTCTCAGCTACATTTATTTGAGAAAGGTTTTGGGGAAAAAAAAAACTTTTGGCAGTAGTCTTACCACATCATGCATTTTACTTTTACTTCAGTAATATTATGACTAATGAGGAAAATTTAGCTGAAAGCATGAAATGAAGACAGAGTTTGAATGATGGAAGCCCTCACCAGAATGGACTCTCGTTTACTCTCATTATTTGCTCCAAAGGAATATTACCATATTTAAATATTATCTCAATTAGTGATCTCACGGCTGTTTTACCAGGAAGTTGTCTGGAAAATCCCAGTTCATGGTGACTGTTACAAACATCTACATTATTATGACAGACTGTGAATCGATTCATCTATTGCACAGGTGTCAAACTCCAGTCCTGGAGGGCCACTGCCCTGCAACTTTTAGATGTGCCTCTGCTGCACCACAGCTGAATAGAATAATTAGGCCATTAGCAAGGCTCTGGAGAACTTATCTACATAAGAAGGAGGTAATTAAGCCATTTCATTCCAGTGTTTTGTACTTGTGGCACATCTAAAAACTGCATGACAGTGGCCCTTGAGGACTGGAGTTTGACACCTCTGATCTATTGCGTTACCCTTTCTTTACAGAGGCCCACACTGCGTTTGCCTAATTAGGGAAAATTGCTTTTTATGCTCTCTACAAATCTTTCAGTCAGACTTTTTCTGTAGATATGAAAAGTTTTTCAGAGCATCTCACATTTTATTTTACTTGAGACTTTATGAATTACAATGAGTAATCTCTAAATAAATTTATCTTAGGCGTGTTTTAGTTATGGCAGTGAGATATGCTCTGCTTAGACTTCATAAACATTAGCAATGTAAGAGAAAGCCTGTCTTACAAGCTATCTAATGAAATATGAAGTTGAAAAATGAAAAGTGTAATATTTCTGGGTCTGAACCAATGCAAAAAGGACAATTATTCATACCCCTTGCACATTTTTTTAAATTATAACCACCAAATTCAGTGTATCTTACTGACTTGCCATAACAACACAGAATTCATACTAATGTTATATAAAAGAAAAGGGACATTGTAATCAAAGATTCACATCTCAGGAGGGAGAATCTAATGACAGGGCTGCCATTAGTCTTACACTATATAAATATAGACTTTCCAGAACAATCACAAGCAGAAAGCTATTTTAAAAGAAAGCTATAAAAAGGTTATGGCCAACATGCAAAACACTGCGTATGATGGAAATCTAGCACCACACAAAAGCTTGAACACATGATCCTTATGAACCTGGTGGTGGTAGTATCATGTTCATGGGATATTTCTGATAAGATGGATGGTAATCCCAGAAGTAAAGCGGATAGCTGCAAAATCAGGGGTTTGCAATCCAGCATGACACTAACCCTAACTATACAGCCAGAGCTATATTTATGTGATAGAATGACCCAGTCAAAGTCCAGATCTGAGTCCAGTTCAGAATCCGAAACAAAAGCAAAATATTGATGTTAACAGATACTGTCCAAACCATTAGGATAAGATAGAAATATTTTGCAAAGAACAATAAATGGTAAAAATGGTGTGCATATGCCCTGCATTTATTTATTGCTTCATCAAGTCCGACCAGTCCAAAGTGATTTAAATTAGAGTACATTCAGTAATTCACACACTTAAAGGTTTCAGTGAACAAAAATTTAAGTTTTGATACATGAAAAGCTGGTGGAAAAATTCTAGTTTTGTAAGGGTGAATGCAAGTAAATGCCCATCATTTCAGCTAATCTCACATAAAATACCAAGGAAGTACTTATTAATACTTTCAAAGGATTAATAAGTTTTCAAGCTTTCCTCACTGATGTCAGAGTTTTAGTCTTCACAGCGGTTCATGCCATCGCAGTTTTCTATAGGTGAACTTACAGTATGACTAATTTCATGACAAATATTAATTATAGCATAGGAAAAATCTGCTTTTTTCAAGCAGCAATTGCATAGAAACAGTACAGATTTGTTTTCACAGTTGTGATTTAGAACATTCCTTTTTGCTATTTCACTTGCTAAGCTTTCATCTTTTTGGCTTCTCCACTTATTTTTTAAGGAATTCTCCCTTATAATGACATAATTAAAATCTTGAAACAAACCACTTGTTATTTAACTTTTGATATTATCTTAAACAGCTCAGCTTCTCTGCTTTATACTGTCTTTTCAGACTCCTCCAAGTTTTATGAAAGTGTGGTTTAGTTGCATAAAAAGAAATGTTAGAGATTGTTAGAGAGACTAAAAGTGAATGGACAAAATGAAAAGATGAAGTGCCATTGTCGGATTGATTTAAAAATCTAATTATTGCCTTCATCAGCAATAGACTCCATTATGGACGCTTAATATCCACATTACTGTTTCCTTGCCAGTGAAGACATCTTTTTTTTCAGCTTCCTTCATAAAAAAGTGATCACCAATAATGACTCTCGTAACAATGAGCAGCTTCTTGCAAGCAAACCCTGTAAAGACTACAGCTCTCTATTAAAACACTTGAAATGTGAGCAGAAACCGGCTCAGTTGTAGCCGGTGCTGGTGTCTGACGTGCTGTGTGTTCCTGAGCAGCTATCTCCCTCAGATGTTTTTAAGCATTAGAGAACACTGTAGCTGACATGAATCTGACAGGCCAGCTCCAGACTTCTAACAGCTCAACGGTGACAGGATTGCAGCTCTGCTATTTCATCTGCTCCGGATAAACTGTTCAAGCTTTCCTCACTAATGTCAGAGTTTTAGTCTTCACAGCGGTTCATGCCATGGCAGTTTTCTATGTCATAGAGCTCTGAAGCGTGTGTGGGCGCTCACATACAACCTGTCGTCACCTGATGGGGGCCCTCAGGCTGTTCAAGAAAGACCAGGAGAGACGACACGTTCGTCAGAACCCAGAGGCACAAAACAACCTGCCGGAGGAGATCAAACGATGTCTGTAGCCTTCAGAATCATCTCAAAAAGCAAAAATAGTCCATATTCTATATTCTGATAACCCTACCCCTTAGCAGCTCATTGAAATCACAAGGTGTGTTTCTTACATGTACATGTGTATAAGAGACTATTTAAAATACAGAGTATCAGTGCAGAAATTTTATTTAAAATGAGTAAAAAGCAGTGCAAGTATTTGTGCAAAGGCCAGCAGGAGTACAAACACTTTTTTTGGATGCAGTGCTGGTTATAACGTCTAAAATCTCCAGGGAGCAAGGATCTGCAATAATCCTCTTTTGTGCACCATGATGCAGCAGTCTGTCACTGAAGGAGTTCTCCACCTTGTCAACAGTTTCATGCATGAGGTGGAAAAGAATTTTATTTTAGATAGACCTCTTTTGACCCCTACCAGCTGCACTGGGTTGAGAGGGCATCCTAGAACAGAAGCAACCGTTTCCTATCAGCTGTAGATAAGCTGTGGCTCCGACATACTACATCAGAGAAAATGGTCACTGTCAATATGTCAATATCAGTATCAATATTTGACCTAGACAGAAACAGCAGGACTAACTTTTTTGCTGAAATGTTTAGTTTAACATCCATTTCTTAAAGGTACCAAATCCAGTTGGTAGCCCCCATCACTCCTTCCCATCAGAAACATTTTCCGAACCATTCTGAGGAATCACAGTGAATTTCCAGTGAGACGGAATATAGATTACAGCTCCTCCAGCAGGTACTGGGTCTGCCTCGGGGTCTTCTTCCAGCAGGACATGCATAAAAACATCTAAAGTCTGCAGTCATTCTGATCAAATATCGCAGCTAGTTATTTTATGCTGCTGTTTTGTATCTGAAAGACACATTCATGTTTCAGCTTGGATCATTCTTCAATATGACAAACTGGAGCAGATGTTGTATTACTTCACATAGCCCAAATCTTCTATCCTTCTCATGTCCCACACTCTAACATCACTAAGTGACGAGGGTCCCAAGATGCTTAAACACTACCAGTTCAGAAAGACATTTGAAACCAATATAGGAGCGGTCTCTCTTTTCCCAGTTTAGACTGATGGTCTTAGACGATCTGACAGTCATCCTCACCACTTCACACTGAGTTCCGTCTTTCAGCTTCTGAACATTATTCCAGAGAGGCTAAATCTGTGAAGGCAAATGTTAAAATATTCCCCAGGGATCATCTATGCAGTTCCCTTTATTAAGTCATTAAGTTGATATAAAGGGCCCCCTGTGTGACCACAGAATGTCGTATATTTCCACAATCTGCTGCTGCAGATAGCAGCTACAACAGGAATACCAGACAGAGATGAGAATTTGTGGTTATCTCTTGAAAAAAATAGCACGCTAAATGAGAAAAATATCCAAAATGTGTTGTCAAAACATACTAAGTGGCATTAACTTGCATGTTATGTTTAAAAGTATTTGAGTTAAAGCTTGTCCTTGTGAATGTAAAGTGACTCTCTTTGTCTTTGACATCCGCAGTACTAAAACTTTCCTTTACAAATCCTGCAGGGTCCTTATTTTTTTTTACGAATGTTCTATAAGTCTTCAAACTATTTGTCAAAGAAGGATGTGACAGGAAAGTCATCAACACTTGAAAATATAAAGGAATCCTTGCAGAGATCCATTATCTAATATCAATACTCCCTCCCTTATCCTGTACAGCAGCTCGACATTCACAGGGGAACAATCCCTTCCAACCTGTTCAGACAGCATTAAATTGAGTGAAGGCTGAATAGTGAAATGAGGCATTTGGGAGGGAATAAATTTGGCATAAGGCATCTGAGCGTGCACAGCGGAGACAAAAAAAATAATTTAATTACCAGTCGCTTTCTTTATTGTGAGTCATGTTGCAGAAAGCATGACTGTGCTATTGATCCATAATGGCTCGTGTTCCCTCCTGCTGCTTCCACTTGCTGGTTAAGGGTGTGTTTAGAAGGGATTAGAATGTTTGTTTGGGACGAGCTAATGAGATTTTAGGGACGGCAAATGAGCGCTTTCATTCCCAAACGATAAGCCTCTATTTTGGGTATCAGCTGAAATGATCAGAATTTCAAACCCCCTGCGGAGGATGCTAAAAACAAAAACTATGTTCGGTTGTGCAGAGATTTGGTGAAAACTGATAGCATTTTGTCCTGTGCCAGATTATTTCAACATCTCAGCTAAGTAAATAATAACACAGCCATTTAATATTAAATCCAAGGTAAATTTTACGTATTTTCTCTTCACAATTAAACATCTGAGCAGTCAAAAACCCTTTAATATTCAGGAAACATTTGCTCTACATTCTTTCAACTGAGTTGATGTCCTTACTAGGTGTATGTGTTTGCTGGACAGAGTTATTAGCTACTGCAGCTTTAAACTTTGTGTTCTGATTTTATTTCTATTGAAGGTACTCCTTGCCCTGAACTTCTACGTTAAGTTACATGTCTTTCCTTGAATAATTGGAGGCATCAACTTTGTGCACTTCAGCTCTGTCTATAGAAAATCTCCTCAGCTCAATGCATTTGTGTTTAGTTTGCTTTTATTCCCTGGTTAAGTCAGTAACATAGCTATAGCTCCCACTACTTTCATGCTATATTTGCCTTTTCCTTCCATAGAAAGTATTTCTGCATTGTTTTATTTGTGTACTCTGGCATTTTCTGCATAGAAAGTACACCAAGTGTGTTTATTTTCGGCTATCCCTACAACAGATAATTTCTCTCAAGCCTGGTTCTGGTGCAGACTTCTTCCTGTTAAATTAAGTGTTTACTTTCTACTGTCACCTGTTGCTTGCCCAGCATGATTTTCTGCAAACTCAACAACTCAATGTTACTGAAATCTTCCTGAGGTTGTTGTTATCCTTTTGGCAGCATCTCACTTTTCACAGCTGTGTGCACAGAATTAGCAGATGTTTTGCGTCGGATGCCCTATCTGACGCAACCCTCCCGATTATCCCCAGAAAGGAATTGGATTTAAGGTGGGAACGCAGCTGGCTGTTCTACACCCAAACCATTCTGTTTTAAATAATTGTTAAAATTATATTAAATTGTCAACTGAATTATATATGGTGCTGTAACCTGGATTCAATCTGACTGATTGATAAATACGATTAGAACCAGTTCGTCTCATAAACTGCCTTCAGTTACATTTTTTTGTGAATTATAAAATAAACTGTATTTAAATGACTCCTTATTTAAAACAAACTATCCCCTCCTGCCAGATAACAGGTCAAAGAAGGTGTGTTTGTAACTATACAATAAATGTTTAATTTTAACTTCACAGTACAAACAACTATCAATTATTGATGATGTTTCTTCCACTATTCTGACTTTTAAAAACACTGAGGCTTTAGTAAAGATGTTGTCTCTTACATAACAATCCAAAAAGCACAGACTGTGCATTATTTAAAATTCTGATCCTCATCTGTTCCTCTGCTCTCCCTTGAAAGAATAAATAAATAAGAAATGGTGGAAGCGTGATATCTGCAGAATTACTAAGCAACCCAAAAGATTCACAAATTCTCTTGTGGAGAAAAACTATGTTTTACATAAGATAAGAAATGATGCAAGGGCCTTTGCAGGTGTGCACATAAGCATATGCAGATTGTGAGAGAGGAAATTATTATTCCGTACATTTTTCTGAAGAGTTTTTGCTCAAATGACAGGTCCTGGGTCTGGAGCCTGGAGACCGCTCTGCGTGCGTGTTTGTACTCAGACGTGGTGTCCCCAATCGGGACACCTGCCGGCTACCCCTGCCAAACCCTGATAAAATGGAATAGAATGTGTGAGCCTCGGGCAGATACTGCCTGTAAAGGTCAGGAAGGATTCAAAGAACCATTTCGTCACCCCATTCCACGTGTTTGTTCTTAACAAAACCAACATTTACACCCTGGTTTATTAACATGATCAAATAAAAGACATAAAACAACTCGTTGTGGACTCTGATCATTTTTATTACAAAAAGAAGAGCAGCTCAAGGCAAAGAAACAGATCGAAACAAAAGGCTCCAGAACAGACAGAAAAAAGGCTGCTTGAGCAACTGACCCACAACTACAACATCAGGATTAAAGCACTTCACCATTTATCATGCATGGACAGGATACTCTGCAGAATATACGTGCAAGGGAAAAAAAAGAAACAAAAGAGGGAGAGTCAGAGAAACTCACCTCAGCACAACATTGCGACATCTGCATTTTGCAGTAAAAGGCCACAGCAGACCACAAGAACATCACATTTCATCAAAAGGATCACAGCTCACTTTGTGTCCTACCAGGGACAAGATCAGAGATTTTTTCCAGTCATTTTTTTAACAAGTTATATGACATCTGTGAAGAGCAAAGACACTGTTGCAATAGAGTCTCCAGTGTGTTTGCTACCTACGATACTGTAAACAATCTACACTATAAGGCGCACAGTTGAAAAGTTGCCCAAAGAAAGAGCCACAACATTAGTTTGTAAAGGGTTGGATGTGAAAATGCTTCATCATCTTCAATATCAACACTCTGCAGATCTGGCATACCAACTGTCAATATACCAACTGCAGGCAGTAAAATGCTGTTTAGATTTTTTTTTAATGGCCGTCACACACAAATGCACTCACTCATATACACAGACACACATAAAAAAAATACAAAATAAAATATATTAACCCATTTTCTCTCTTTTCCCTACAACATATTTTAAGTTAGGCACACATTACAGCACAGTATTTTACTTTTTTTTTTACTTCAACACCTCTTTTGGTTGTATACATCTAAACTCGATGAAACCAAAACCCCTCAGTAACTGAAGTTACTGAGGGGTTACATAACAGTAAGTAACTCATTGCTGGCGTCTGTCTGTTCAATTCGTTCCGAAGCATTAAAGGGAGCTTTTCAACCAAAAATGTCTTCTTTCTGATTGTGACACCTGCTTTACGACGCTATAATTTTTTAGAACTTCTATATATTTAATAAAGACATAAGGCAATCAAATTCATCTCTGAATGGATCATATCACACAAAGTCTTCTGGACCTCTTTGCAAATTAAGAAAATACTCTTAAAAAATGACCTCAACAACCCAAACTAGTCACACTGCATTTTTCTAAACTGTTTTAAACACTGATTGTCTACATTATCCATAAAAATTCTAGGATGTGATCAGATGTAAACACTGCCACCATTTATCTGGCTTACATATCAAAAAACACTGGACCCTGTGTGAACTGTGAGGAAACACCTTCAGACATGAGACGGAGGAGTGAGGTAGTCCACAAAAGAACGGATGGCGGGGAAAAACGATTGTGAACCATAGAGGTGTTCACGAGTTATTTTTTTCTAAGTCCGAGTCAGGTCTTTGAGGGTCAAGTCTGAGCCTAGTCTTAATTTTATAATGACTAAAAGTAAAAATTTTGGACCGGATCCATGACAACCATCTGCCTAAAACACAGAACTTCTTTAGGTTATGAATTCAAATCATTATCCTTGAACATTTCAAATTTTTTTCGCAATATTCAATTCAACGTGTTAAAGAATTTTATTTTGAAAACTCATAGGGTAGAATCTTTTCCCCATTAAAACTATAAATTCATATTTAATTTCAAGGACAACATGTGTAGAACCTTCAGCTGATCTACATTTGATAGATCAGCTGCTACTTTCATCCTGATTACTTGAGATAAACATTGTTTCGGGTAAGTCCTAAACCAAGACCGAGTCAAGTCTTTAAAGTACAAGTTAAAGTGAAATCCAAAGTCTTTGTTTTAGCGATTTAAGGACAACTTGCCTTGTTTCAGACTTGAGTCAAGTTCTCATTCATCATCTTAGTGTGCGGGTTGACAGATTCACTTCAAACTATGGATCCGGTGATAACTGACTGAGAACTTTCTTATTTGGCTGAGAGAAGCTGTTAAACTCTTTTCACAACCAATCATTGATCCCATAATCAATTGGAACCTTCAGAGAATTTTTCAGAAAAATTTCAATTTTCCAAGTGAATCAGCAGTTATTCGAACGTAGGGCAGCAGTGCTTCGTAAGTATCAATCCAGTCTAATTTTGTTTGGGCTCCTCAGACAATGCGATAATCAAAGGTGTCCTTTTCAGTGTGGTCTGTCCAGTTGGATGAGGGCATGCTGCGGTAAGGATCGAGCAGGATGCGGAAGCAACGCACGATTAGCAGGGCCAGGAAGATGAAGAGCAGCAGCACAAAGACAAAGGCAGCCTTCTGCTCCAACGTCAGGTAGGAGGGGACATGGTGGCCACCTCCCGACGAGGACAGCGTGCTGCTGAAGAGCCCCTCGGCCATCCTGGGCACATCCATGCTTGACCGTCTCGGCTCCAGCGCTTTGTCGTTTGTTGAAAGATTTCTGAGTGAAATTTGAGCTCAACGGGTTAAGACCTGTGAAAAAACCCAAACGATAGGTTAGAGATTATGTCCCCTGAGATTGGACAGCTGAAAGAGTAAAACCAGAAAAAAAGGAGTAAAAATAAGCTCCAGGACTTCACAAATGGACATAAAGAGTCTCAGGCCAGAATGAATTTGCTCCTGGATGAGTCTATTTTTGGAACTCCAGCCACAAAGCCTAATCAGTGAATAATAACAACTCAGCATAAAAATCTAAATAGCTCCGGGAGTTTGAATTGTCAATGTGGAGTTTTAGTTATACAACATTTATTGGAGGCAATGTGGTCTGGAGGTAGATAAGTCACTGGCATCATTATGCAGCCTGATATTGTGAACGTTTTCCGCCCTGTCCTCTGTGAGTTACTCTGATATGCAGCATATCTGCGGCAGCAATTTAAATTCGGGAGAAACATTTATTTTTGAGCACAGGCAGGTATGAGGAAAAATGAATTTCTCCCTAGACAAGGTTGCATCAATGAAGCATGATTCCAGATAGGTTTACAGCAGGAGGATGAAGGACAGATTACCAAGCAGATGCAGTGAACAGTTGCAGAGTCAAATACTGCAAACCTAATATAGATATATAAATCTTTAATGGGTTTTGGCTCATTTACTGCAACTTTTACCACAAAAGTTGACTTTGGGTTATCATACTAATGTTTGGTTAGTGGCAATAATGCCTCTTTATGTTATTTTGTTGCTCTTTCACCGAACAAATCTAGGACAAATAGTATGTGATGTTATCTCACCGAGTTGAGAAACATTGACTTAATATTTGGGTTTGTTGTAAATTTTCTCCACATTACTTAAAAACCTTAAACAATAATTTGATTGGGATTTAACCATTAGAACAAACTGTCACCGTAAAGTGGGGGTTCATCATTTTGTATTTAATTTGGGAAATTATGAATCAAACTATGATTGAAACTATGATTTATGGTAATAAATTCAAACATGTGGTTGCAAAATTGCAGAGAGAGCAAACTGAGTTAATGCTTTCCCAATGTCTGGTTTACCAAATGAGTATTATCTTTACTAAGCCTCAAAACTAGGCATTTAGTTAATTAAGTTATGCTAGTTAAAACTGGTTCTACTGATGAAATAATATATTTTCATTTTTTGCTTTAACTTTAGATCTCTTTTGTAGACATATGTGATAGTGTTTATAGGGAAAGGAAATATTTAAATGAATTATATATCCTAGTAAGCTTGATTAGTTTAAAGAATGACAGACATATATGTAAGGGAGAAAAACTGAAGTACAGTGAAACAAACATCACCTTCCTTGTTAAATCCCATTGACTGAATAATGTCAATAACCAGTTTAGAAACTGTGTTAACATTTAAATCGTTTTTTGCAAAAAGGAGTTACATGTTATTAACCACACAAGTAGAGGCTTACAACCACTTCTGCTGAATGAAGAAATAACTTAAAAAGACTATATGACAACATAAAGTTGGCTAAAAGATTTCAAAAGGCAAGCCATGCCCTGATCTAAAGACATTCAAAAACAGATGAGAATCTTGGCTGCAACAATGAACCTAATTGTTCTCCTTAAATGGAGGAAATGTGAAACAATGGTGAACCTTCACAGGACTTCACAGGAATGGACAGCAGTTTAATATTACTCCTTCAGGAGCCACTTGACTCAGTTCAAAAGCATCATAAACATTTTCATACGTTTATGATGAAAATTCAAAGGCGAAAACCACGATTAACAAGAACATGAAGGCTGGCTTCACATTGGGCGACAAGAAATCTTGATAATCTCAAAGACGTTTAGGAAAATATTCTGTGGGCTACTTTTTGGAAGGTGAGTAACCTTCTAAAAAGGTTACTAAAAAAGACCTGCGCACCAACACTCATGGTTGTGGTAATAGGTTGACAATCAGGTGATAATTTGGTTCTTCAGAACCTACACAAAGTCCCACGATAGAACCATGATTTCTGCTCTGTATAAAAACATCCTGAAGGAAATTCAGTTACCTTAAGTTCAAGTAGACTTAGTTTACGCAGCAAGACAAAGATCTGCAACACACAGAAAGTCCACTTCCAAATGATAAAAACACATACTAAGTGGTTAGAATAAGTTAAAATCTGGACTTAAATCCACTTGAGATGTTGTGACATTAAACAGAAATTTAATGCTTCAACCTATGTTGGTCATTTAAAACAATTCTGTAACGGCGATTGGGCCAAAGGTTCTGTACAGGGATGTGAAAGATTCATAAACACTTAAAAGCAGTTTTTACTGCCAAGGGTAACACAACCAGTGTTTAGGTTTCGGGCGTATTTACTTTTCAGATTGGACTATTTTGGATAACTTTTTATCTAAATAAATAAAATGTTTTATTCAGGTCATTTTTGAAGATGTGAAAATGGAAAAAAAAAAATCAACTTACAAATACCTTTTTATAATTGTCATTTAAACTGATTCAAAACTTCACCAATTTTATTTGTGGTTAGCACAATATTTGCCATGTTAAAACTCCAGTTCTTTATCACAGTTGTAGAAAGAAATCAGTTCTGTATTGTATGACAGTGTTATCCTTTCTCTCTTACAGCCGTGACATTTTAGAAGTTCAAGCTGTTTTTCACTCTGAGGAACTGCTCCCTTGGTTTCATCACTGCAAATCCTCTGTTCTTATCCAAACTGAGAAATGCTCTGACTGCTCCTACGGCTCATACGCCCAATCACAAGTACTTCAAACAACTCCAATGAAAAAAAATAGATTATCCCTTTAAGCCTCTTCTGCATCAGTTACAGATTTAAATGAAGGGGTACATCCATCATTTATATTATTACATAACCACCAACCCAGACTCTATTTGACTGCTAATCAGAAGATAGCCATGGGTAAAGAAAAAATACAGATTTTACCGTACTACAGCTTTAAATTAGATATGAATTAATAGAGCGGATGTAAGGTTGCTTGTATTTTTTATTTTTGAAGACCACAAATGATGATTTCTACTGACTATTATAAGTAATGCATTTGTGAGTCATTTGTGCATTAGTTTAACTTTACACCTGGAGGTTATATAGATTTTTTATATTTAGTCAATGTGAATAACAATGTAGAATCCCTTTTTATTAAAGTATGTAGACTGCTACTGACCTTGAAGCCTAGAAGTGGATGTTCGTATGAGCATAACAGCAAGCGCAACGTTTCTTTTCTCCTAGTGAATTTGGCAGGCAGCTGTGTGAATCATTTGTTCAAACAGCATGGGGTCAAACAAAAACTTTGACGAGAAGACAGCCGTTTTCCTTTTCTAAAGGCGAGTTTCAAAACAGTAAGTGGTGGGTCCATTTGATGCTGTTTCTCTACTGAGAAAATGGCCCGAGAGAGAAAATGTTGCTGAAAACAGAATTTATCTGTAAAGCAAAATAATCTTTAAACACTGTTTATTAAAACCCAAATATATGCTTTTTATTTATTTATTTATTGCTTATTATGTAGTATCTGACTGGTACATTATGATAATGATAGACTTTTTTGTTTATTTTTCACATAGACATTAGGTAGTTCTTTATAGGAGGAGGTATTATATAAAATCATTTTTCTTAGCTTTATGTCATGATACAATTTTATTACCTAAACTTTGATTCTTTCATGCATGTTTGAGAATTTTTTGAATCTGTAGTGACAATCATTTAAGGGAGCCTAAACACTTGTCATACCACCTAATTACACAAAGCTCCTCCAGACTAGTGGCAGCAGCAATTAGCAAACAGCAGATGAAACTGTGCATCTGCTGAACTCATTTAGAAACTATTTCTCAGTTCAACTCTGTAAGAATGGTTGTAAACGGCATAATGGAAAGGCAATGTTGTGAAGACGTATGAAGGCAGAGTGTCAGAAAGAACAGGAGCCTCTTAAAGAGATACAGGCTAATGTCAAGGCATCAGATTGTGAAGTCAACAGAAATGTAAGAGATCTCAAAGCAGAGATTTAAAAGGATTCAGTTTAGGAGTTACAAGATTGTAAGAACAAAATGACAATAAAATGTTTTTGGTTGGGTTTAATATATAGCTGACATCCTTAGATCTTTTTCTCCTCCGTGTCATTTTGAGATTTGTCATGGCAGTACAGATGTTTCTGGGTAACGTTTACATAACCAAAATTCCCATCCTTTTCACTTTTTTTTATTTTGGGTTGTGTCCTTTGGATATGCTTCAGTAAGCATGAAGAGCCGTCTCAGACACTGACAATCACTTGGGAGAAACACTGAATGTGTTATGAGACAACTCAAAGTGACAAGAGGAGCTGTCTCCTCCTGCCTTAGAGGGGGGTGTTGATGGTGGTGGGGTCTTTCTGCAACTCACAAGAGAGACACAGATTGAGAAAATCCCAGCCCTGCCTCACTGATCAGCAGCCTGTAATCCATCACACTTAAAGCTCAAAAATGATATTGGACTACAGAGATTCATTGCTTTCACTGAGGAAAAAATGGTGAGCAACAAGGTAGTTTTTCATTGACCAATTGGTATTCCATCAGTGTTTACTGTCATATTATCATCGGTTTGTCCTCCAATGACACAGCCAGGTTACAGAGTATTATCACTTTAGGCCAGAAACCAGTCAGCTATTTGTTACAAGGTTAATTCACTTCAAAGCCTTGCAGCATTTATTTGATCAGTGACTCCATGACTAAGTACTTCAAGTTTGGGATCATTTCTTGACAGCATTTTTTTTTTTGGGGGGGGGAATGATTAAGCTCCCAGTGACAATTCAAAAAGGAAAGAAAACATCTGAAAAGGGGCACATTATCTGTCTCTGCTCATCAGCAAATGCTTCCTGTGATTATTTCCCACAATAGTCACAGGACGAAAGAGACTCAAATACACTACGGTACGTCAGGTTTTAGAAACAATTCACCAGAATGAGTTATTTTAGTTCAATAGCAAATCAAGGACTGGTAAAGATGTCAGTCTAGACTCAATGTGACAGAAATACTGAGCTAAATTTAGAAAAACAAACAGGTTATTTTTGGAATGTAAGCTGCAGGCATTGTCTGTGTTTGCCATAAATAAGGTCATAAAGAATTCAAAAGGCATTTGTGTAGGGGGAAACGAAAAGGGTAATAGAATCACTAATCTTTGAGAAAAGTAATTTCTGTTTGTCTTTTATCATTAATCGACTGAAAAAAAAATGAACAGACATGGTATATTAATTTTTAATAATATTAATATTAATATAATAATATTAATATAATAATATTACTAAAATTACAATTTTGTTCTCTGTAGACTTTGAATTTCTACATTGCGATGCTGATTTAAAACATTTATGCATATTGTTTTACATTAGTGAATAAGAGAATGGCTAAATTCATTCAAATGGCTGTGTTTTGTTTCTGTCAAGAAATGCAAAGACAAATATGAACAAATAGAATGACTTAACGGGACATCAATAATAGCCAAAAATAAAAGTAACAAACGTTTTCATACTATTGAGGTCTAATTTGTTGTTAATACATCTAAGTATAAGGAACATAAGTGTGATAATAGGTAGACACACCCACCGATTTACTGATTCAGCGCAGAAATCTCAGTCTCAGCACAGTGATGTCGCCATTTAAATATTGCCAAATGCTCTTTATTTTGCTACGAGCATGTTGAAATAATCCAGCTGTAAAATATAAAAAGCCACCTTAGGGTTCAACACAGCGGGGCTCCTCGCTGTGCACGTGCATGCAATTAGAAACGTGTCCAAATTCCGCTTCTTTTCCTGCAACCGGTAAACCTTCCACACTTTAAATCTGCTATTTTTTGGTGATAAACCGCGTTGAAATACCTCCAGTATCAATAGAAAGCTATAGGAGACGCAGGAGAAAGTGACCGAATCCAAACACTAACCTGTTGTTATCAGGGGAGCTCCACAGTCTCCGTCAGCGGCAGGTCTCCATTCCGAAGGCTGCGACGGTATCCTTCAGATTCCTTCACCGAAACAAGAGGCAGTAGCGAACAGAAGCGTCCCGGCAGACCGCGGGGCTCCTCAGTTCATGGCAGAAAACAAAGCCTGAATCTTCGTATTTTTTTTTTTCTTCTGTCTATGCTGACTGAGCCCGGCAGACCTCACCCTTCACTGCTCCGCGATGTTTTTTTTTCACGCCCCTCTCTCTCCTGACGCGCCGCTCATCGCCACAGTAACATGGTCACGGAAGTACCCTGTCGCTACTGGCAACCTGTTGCCATAGCAATCCTCCAGGTAGGGTATGGATGTTGCAAGTGGATAAGTTAAAGGTGTGGTCATGTTTAAACTGAATGTGAGATGTATGATAATGTACAGTTCCACACACATACATTAACACAGATGTGTAAAAATAAATGCATTACCATGTTACTACAGTAGTAAAATCTCACAAGAAATTAAACAGTTTCATCCTTCTATTATCTATACCTACTTACTCATGGAGCATAAGGGTGCTCATATCCAGCGATCATTGGCTGAGAGGCAGGTTACACCCTGGACATACACACGTAGCAGTCATGTTTTTGGAATATGAGAGGAAGCTCATAGTCCCCGGAGGAGAGACCCCATGAATGCACAAGGAAAACATGCAAACTCTGTGCAGAAAAACCCCACGCCAGGATCTGAACCCTGGACTTTCTTGCTGCAAGGCAGCAGTGCTACCAACTACATCACTGTGCCTAAACATTTCCAACCAACATTTTGATTTCATTTATTCGGTGGCAAAAAATTCTCATCCCCAGACCCACTTAATTATCTTCTCAATAGCCAATGGAAACATCTTGATTGGTCTACAATATCGAAGCACTTTTGGAATTGCTGACCAAGTTTTTACATGTTTTCACTGTTATTTTGGTGATGAGCACTAAGTATTTAAGGTTGGAAAGCCATCATCGTAATATTCAGCTCCCCCTGGCATTCTTCCAATATTTTTCTTTTAGCAGGCTAGAGTGTATAGGAAGTAATTATTTCTCTATGACTTTATGTTTTCCTGGAATGTAAATATCTCCATAAATTAACAAAGTAACCACTAGAGCTGTCTTATCCCTATATTCAATTAGAGAAATTACAAAGATTAAAACAACTGAAACCAAAAACAAGTCCTTGTTGCAACTACACTTTGAGGATGATGGCCCAAAAGGTTAAGAATAATCTCCAAAGCAATTGCAATTTTAAATGTTCTATGTTTTCTTTTTTTTTCCTAATACAGATAAGTGAAACAAAGTAAACTAGATTACATTCTGAATATGCTGTTAGAACTACAGTTTTACGTGTAGCACCTTGCAATTTATGACAGAATATACTTTAGCTTTTCTCTGCCTTGTTATTTAGCTGTATGAGCAATTGCTGGAGGAACTTGGAGAACAATAGTTGCCATGGATAAAGCTGCAACCCTAGCAACAACAATAGGCAACCAAAAATGAGCGAAATGAGAACATACTGCTCAGTATGACCTACCTGACACGAAAAGAGACAGGATTGCAGAATTCATGGAAAACCTATTGTGCACAGCCGCTAGGCTCTTACTGATGCATCACCATCCTCAGACGATTTTACCACGTTTGCTGACTATACTATCTTCTGGTGTCTTTACTGGCATTAGAGCCCAGTAGAATGCTATTTTACACCAGAGGATCACGCAACATGAGCACTATGTTTTTCAGAAATAGAAAAAAATCCACTCACTGAATTGGGCATTATTATTTTCACATGCATGAGCAAATAGATTTGATAACTGTAAAGAACATCCTCATAGGCTGAAAAATTGACATGTCTGCTGAAGGAACATTGACTTGGTAACAAGTAATTGGCATTTATAATGCAACATCCTGACCAAACAAGCCATCGCCTACAGTAATTATCTGTGTAATGATTGTCACAGATAAAAAATTTTATTTAAAAAAAATAGATATGCTCTTTCAGCTAGATAACTCCAACTATTTTAGAGTTATCCTCTTATTCGGTGCTAGTGCTTAATGGAAAAAAGGGGAAAATGTTGCTGCAACTTAACTTTTTTTTTATTATTTATATCAGACCTACTTCTAACATTTTAGTTGGGGGATTTCCTATTAAAAATATGTTCTTTGCTAAGTGTAAAATTTGTTGAGTTAATCGACTCGATCCCTCGACAAGGGTGTCATCATCACAATACTTCCTTCAGACTTGATGCTATCACTACAGGTATTGTGCACCTGCTTCAAATTCCTGATAACCAGGGCCTGCACAACATTTTGAATGCTCTTTTTGAAAAATCCATCAAGTACCTTAAGGTTCTGCTATCACAACACAATACACACTACATATGTTCTGTGTATTCATACAGATTTGGGGAGCTCTTACACTTTATCAAGTTGAATGAACACAGAAGACACAGAAGACCTAGCAAAACCCCTGAAATGACGAGATGTTTCTGTGTGCATTTCATATCGATTGTTACATAAAATTAGCCTCTACATACATTTTGGAGGTTCGGGGTTGTGGGCTTGAGTGCAGTTAGTCTGTCTTGCTTACAAGACAAACTAAACAAACAAAAGAAAGGAAAGATAATAAAGTATTCTGTTTAATGTAACTCAGCTGCGCCCCACTGGCAGGCACAGAAACTGCTGAGACCTTGGAGGAAGCGTTGGTCCATGAAGTGCAGTTTAACCGTGATGTGAAGTTTGGAAAAAAGTTTAAGGTTATAATATTCAGGAATCCACTGTCAGTGTTCAGCAGAAGTGCTGCGTCTCCACCTGGTGGACTTAATAGAGAACTACATGTGGGCACACTTGATTTAATGTTTAGACTGAGATCACCTTGGCATTTATTGCAACTGACTGGCTAGCATTAATATTAATTCAAGCTTAATATTTTTAAGGAGTAATTTAATGGGGAATACTTTAACCAGAAGTTTATGATGAATAAGATTTAAATATACTTCAATAAACCTTTAAATGCCACATTCATCACTTTACACAGTACCCACAGTTATTCATCGGCTCATCTGAAACTCACTAAGTGAAACACATCTATTTTTCTTTATGTATTGAAAACAGAACACACACAAAAAGTGAGGAAATATTTGATAGATTATTTCTTGGCCTAAAATTACAACGGAATGTTTCTAGCCATAACGTTAGCCGATTTATCAACTTTAGGCATAAGCAGTCTGGCTTACTACTTTTATTTATTTATTTATTTATTTATTTATTTATTTATTTTGTTACATCATCATAATACTTCCTTCAGACTTGATGCTATCACTGCAGGTATTGTGTACCTGCTTCAAATTCCTGATATTTATTAAGCTACGTGAATAGTTAGCGTGTCGTGTAAATATTAGATTAATATCAAAATTTAAATAATGATAATTGCAAAAATGTCAGATCTCCGAATTCAATTAAAATGTAAAACTTTAATGTTGTTTTGTTTCCTTATCAAAGTCACTTTTTTGTTCTGCGAAATGTTGCAGTTATATGCTAATTATTCTTCCATCACTAAGGAAGTCCAAAATGCAAACTGATCAATCAAAATGTATTAATTTATTCAGTGTTCTTTCCAAACAAATAATGCCATCTCTATTGCAAATGCAAAGAATGGATTGTTGAATTTTAACAATGAGGTTATTATATCTATTATTATATTAAAGTATCTAGTAATTTCCTCCACACCTTCAAAGGTGACCTTAAAAGTTAAATTTTGTCAATATCGTTACTAAAACAAGTTATTTTTCGTAAGTATCAGAGATAGTTTAGATAAAACTTTGTGTCTAAGAAAGTTTATTTCGGTTTAACTTTGCCTTTGTGCTCAAAACCTTCTAGATGTGGGATGTTTTATCTTTAATTCAATGACTTCCAAGCCCTCTCACAAAGGAATTAATTATGTTAACTGTTAAAAAAATAATTGTTGGCTTGGCAGGCATGCTACTAATTGTGGTTGCTGCCTTTTTTTTCTCTGTCTATTGAAAATTTCTCTCACTTTGTTGATAAGAACACTTGTTTGATTTTTGAAAGTCTGAGTTAGAAATAAATTATATATATTCATATGTGTATATACTAATTAGGATTATGCATAAGAATATGATCACTCACTTAATGGTCTGTTGGATTTCAATTTTCTGGGAGATTTAGAGGCCAAGTTAGCATCTCGGATCCATTTCTGTGCTTCTAAAGTAATTCCTTATCTTTCTGGTTTGTGGCAGGATGTGCTATTCTGTTGAAATAGGCTGCAGCCATCAGGGAATAAGATTTGTGTGAAAGGATGAACATGATCTTCAGCAATAATTAGGTAGGTAGTACATGTCAAAGGGACACCCACATGGATGTTTCCAAGAAGAACATTGCCCAAGGTATTACACTGCCTCCCCTTCACTTTCTTCCTATACTGCATCCTACAGTCATGTGTTTCTAAGCGACGGATCATCCATATGATGTAAAGGAAAACATAATTTATTAGATCAGGTCATCTTTTTCCACAGGTCCATTCTCCAGTTCTGATGCTTGGACGGCCATTGTTGTTACTTTCAGCCATGAACAGGGTTTCCATGACTGATCTGGGACTATCCAACCTCCGAGGCATTGAACTGTGATACACTGTGTATGCCTGTTTGGTGCATGTAATATACTCATAATCAGGTTGAAACAGTAATGAGAAGTTGTTCAGGTTATAGAGCAACTTCCATCAGAAAAAAAATCATACAAAAAAAAAAAAAGAAAAAAAAGAAACAGCATGTAAAGCGCCAAAACTTTCAGGCAAAACACTGTGGAGCCTTCAGTTGGAACCTGCTCACTCAATCCCTCCCAGAAGCTCAGTTATCCTTTTATTTTGTAAATTGTACCTGGCTTGTGTCTACCTTGCTGAGGATCATTTTGACACAGGTACAGATCCGCTCTGCCTGGGGGTGCCAAATGTCAACCCAAGCCACATCTGATGCTGTGGCACGCACTCAAATCAACTAGAAAATGAAATACGTTTTATCTGTGGCGTACACCTGCAGTTTCAGTTTCAGATTCTGTTGTCAGGGCTAAAACTTCAAACTTTCTTTCAACGGTTGACTGATATTATTTAAGTCTTAAAACTTCGGATACGTGACTCAAAAAAATCAGTAGTTCATGACATGGACGATATGAATCATTTTCTAGGGAAGCGCAGCCAAGGGGATGACATGAGTACTCAAACAGAAATATTGATCAGCTTCCCCATTGGCATTTATTTATGTGCATGTATATCAGTGAGAACACATTGTGTTTGTACTGTAATAAAATGTGGTTTTGCTACACAGGCGACCAATAACAAATTATTTGATTCAAACTTTCACATTTCACATTTGGTATCAAATTAAGATACTGTTTAACAGTTTCTTTAATAAGTCTCAAGTGTATTTAATCATCTCTATATTAAAATACTTAACTTTGCCAAAACTGGCCTTGATAGTTTTATACCAGACAAATATTGTAGCACTATCAACTTAGGTTGGGGTTACAGCGAAAAGCACAATCCTTGCTCTACACATTATGTGCTACATTGTCCCAAAAAATATTTCTTCCATTTGTTTTACAAACATGGCTTATTATATTGTAATATACATTTCAGCATTGTTTTAACTTAAGTAAAAGTTTGATGTATTTTCATATTTGTTATATTTGATTTTTTTGCTTGACAAGAGAATAAAAATATAATTAAAATGTATTGATGTGAAATATGAATCAAATCATTTCAACATTTGTACATGGTTGCATTTCTCCAGTTGTATATTTTATATGACATTTCATTCTATTTGTCAATTATTACTATTATCCCATTTGTTTTTATTGAATTTTGTTTGCATGCTTATATCTTATTTTCTGCATAAATACATTTTATTACAATTCCTTTAATAAAGTCTGACTTTTGATGTGAATTGACAGATCAAGAAATTAAGAACTAACTTTTCTGTTAGTCTTTCTTAAACCAAGAATTTTACAACATTGCATGCGAACCTTGTTTGATTCACCAGGGCTCCACACGAGCCAATCTACATGTTTTGCAAGAGGATAAGTGACACAGATGGATACTTACATGCAACCATAAGCAAGCTTTCAGGCTCAGAATGAGGCAGACAGTTTTGACAGACTCCCTCTTGTGTTGCAGGGAAGCTGGATTCCCGTGAGATTTAGCGGATTTGAATCCTGACACAATCCATCTTCTCAGGCTTAGAGCTTCTTATTGTGGCCAAAACACAACAGATGAAGCTAATCAACATCCTATGCTGGCTCCAGGATTAGTTTCAAAGTACGAGAGGTCAGAAATGGTTTCCATGCTAACTACTTAAGAACAGCAGCTCATTTGTTGCTTGAAAGCACTGCAAATGACACCGAAGGCTTTCACTCACATTTGACTTTGCTCTCCAGAGAATACGATTTTACCAACTGCTTCCATTGAGTTAGTAAAATACAGAGATAGACAGATGGCCAATTCAATAACCTGCCAAGGAGATTTTCAAAGTGTCTGTCTTTATCCAGACAGCTTCCATAGACGACTACGTCCTACAGTGACAAACCATCTGGCGAATAAACTTCGACAGCTTCAGTCTAAAAACAGAATGCAGTCAAACAGCTCAAACAGTGTGGCTGCAACACAGATGAGTGTACCTGAAGCCTACCAGAAACTATACTGTAACAAGGCTTAGTGACAATGCTCAAATTGGGAGTCAGAGGAAGGTTTAACAGTGAGGTAGCAGAGGGAGGCTAGTTTGGCAGGTTAATAGGCAGGAAATAATGCTGCAGAGACTCTGAAAGGAAGAAAAGTGGGTAGCTACAGAGGCAAACTAATGAGATAACCTACTGGGAGACAAAACACTTGACCAGGAAGTTTGAATCCTGCAAGATGAGTTCTTGTCTAGTTTATTAGAAACACGCAATTATTATTAATGCTCTAACTCATTTATTGCTGGATGATGAGATATGAATGAAAACTTTGGTAGAAAAAATATTTAATTTATTTTCCCTCCCCTTTTCTAGGCAAATATCTTAAAACAGAAAAAATAACTATTATACATGGCCTTATGCACAAAAAATTATATTTCAAATAAACAACCCATTCAAGATTTCCAATTTAATTAATCCCAGTTAAATTAAAGTTTAAGCTTGCACTCTGTGCTAAAAATGTATACTTACTTTTGATTAATTGGAGTGTCAGGTCAGTGATTCTCATTCTCCATGGCTGAAAAACTAATTAATTTGTTATTCCGACATTTTCAAGCTGGAGTTCATTTACTCATGAACTTGCTTATTATTCACAGCAACAAAATATCAATGTTTTGTGGTAGAGGATATGTATAGAGTTTTGTACGTAGGTCAACATTTTTAATTAAGTCTCATCTGAGCGGAGAAGTCTCTTCCCCATGGTTTGTGGTGAACTGATTTCCTAAGGATTTTTTTCAACAGTTTCACAAACTTGGCCCTCAGATTTGAGTCCTCACAGGGTTAATTCATGATTGTATGGGGCTTCCAGCAGAATTTGATTTGGAGCCCCTCTTCTTCTTAAGACCACCTCAACTACGAACAGTAGCCTGATACAATTTGGTGTAATCTGGGAAAGAAGGCCAAAGCTTAATTTAAGCTTCAAAGCGATCATAGCTAATTAGTTTGCTGAGATGTATTTATGAACAGACCAAGTTCAAACACAGATCAAACTTGTAGCATCAGATTACTATGGTAACATAATCAAACAATGAAGACTAACCCTAACCTTTCAAACTCTCAAAAAGTAAACCTGCCAATTCAAATACACTTTGAATTTAAACTTCAAATAATTAGAAACTCTTTCATTTATATGTGCTGAAACATGAATTCAAATTTGATATTATTCTCATTCTCCATCCATTGTCTTTACACGCTTGTCCCTAATAGGGTCGCAAAGTCATTCTCAATACTTAAATATAATCTATGGGAGGCCCCTGATGACAGTCATGTATGTCTGAGTTGGATCTCACTCTTTCCAACATTTATGACATTTTATCTAACCAAACTCTGCTTTAAGCTTCTCTACGGCCTCATCCCTGACCTGCCCAATGTGCTGCTAGGTCCTCTTGATGCTGATTGTTCACAGATGTTGCCTGATAAATTTGTGAGTTCTTTATACAAAGGTTAAATTACACACAAGTGGACATTTAAGTTTAATTACATTCGTAAAAACACTTTTCACCAAGGGAGAGTGGGATTCAAAATACTAGCAAAGCAATCATTTGTGATTTTGCTCCTATAAAGTATACTAATAACAGTGTTATAACAATTACTCATGGATACTAATAGGGTTGGGCCTGTTCTGAATGTTCTCAGCCACTGCTCTGCTGGAATCAATGCTACTCTCATGTTAAACATAGCAGCATTAGTCAGACTTTCGATGAATGTGTCAGACTCAGCATTCGTTTAAAAAGAGCTCTGGGTTCCTGTTTTAACAGCTGCTTTGGCTGGGAGATTGGATATTTGCATTACTTGACTTTCCCCCATTAAAAACACCTACTACAATTTACTGTATAATCATGTTGGAGCATATTAGACCATATTTCTAATACTTATTCATTCAAAACATCTCACTAACGATTGGCCTTGGAAGATTGATGTGTGAACTCAAAGATCGCCTTTTTGCCTGTTTGCTCTAACAGCACAACAGCTTTTCTAGAGGCCACAAAGTTTTCAAAAACATTTTCTAATAAAACTGGCGTATGTGAGAAAGACGTGTCAGCTATCCAACTTTTCAAACTTTCTGTTAGAGTTTCTTGAAACCCGCCTGCAGGAAAACTTCTGTTCACATCTGCCATTGACAGTACAAAAAGAGAAGCTCAGGGTGGTATTGATTTCCTCCCTTTCTCCTGGATTTTCCTCTGATGGGCTTCTTTGCTTGACATCTTTTCTCTTACAGTGGTTCATTGCTACTGCATTAAATGAGTGGCCCCATCTTCCCCTCAGCATTAATTAATAGCTTTGTGCTTCCTTCGGCTCATCTACTCCCATTGACTAATTGCCAACAGAAGCATCTTTGCTAATCCAATTTGGAGCCCTGAATAATCTCCAGGAGCGTCTCAGGCATTATCGGGAATTTGTGGGAACCTGCAGGCCTAATGGCTACTGCACTTGCATTTTATTTATCAGATCTTGCAGATGGATATCTTCTCTTTTGAGGTTGCTTATTCTAGATATACAACTTTCTTTGCACTGCAGGGCTGAGTAAATAAACCTGTTTATGAGAGACCTGTGAAATTTTTATTAGTGTATGTGTGTATTTTTTAATTAAGTATTTAACAGCAAGTAAGCTAATTCTGGTCAGAGAATCTCATAACTAAACCATCAGGAAGATTTAGCAAATTTTTAGCTTGAAATATTTTTTATTTTTTGGGCCAGGTGAAAATTCATTGAAATCCCAAACTTGTCAACCAATCAATTCACACTACCTGCACAAAATGCTTTTCTTATCTTTTTATTATTGTATGCACATTTTGAAAGGATGAGTGTTTATATAATATGAGTCCAAAAAAGAGACATACTAAGTGAAGCAATAAATACCCTTCATGGCATGCTTGTTTCTTTATGTTGTGTAATTATTCCAGCTGAATGGTGTGATGTATTAAAGAGCACATGCCAGTGGCGCTACACCTGGTGGTGGAGCATTTTATAAAGAAAAAATAGGGCATTTGATGTTAGTGTTGAGACTGAAATCATTTAAGCAACTCAACATGTTTGTTTAATGAAAAGATACAGTAGTTTGCCAAAATGAAAACGCCAAAAACTTTAGGAAATAAAAACATATTCCAAATAATACCAAGAGTTATGCCCTGTCTGTATCCTACCTGGTGGCAGACACAGCAATATAGCTGCACAGTGAGAAATTGATTCAGTTAAATAACCAACAGTTGCTAAGACAGTTTAAAATATATCTTCTACTGCAGTAGTGTGATTAAAGAACCATGTTTAAATTCAGAACAGCTTACCTGCTAATCACAGAATGACCTCAATATTTGGCAAAGGACACAAAAGAACAATGCAGATGAAAAAATAATTTCTGATCTGGAGGAATCTTGTAGAAAGACTGAGAAGCATTTCTGCTATAAATTAAGATAAATACTGCTGGGAGGTAAGTGTTCCTGAGCTTCAATGTAGGAATCTGAATGTTTGCATTAGACCTTTAAAATTAGAGGTCATCACAACCCTGAGTTGTTGCAACCATGCTTTCTTTTGAAAGTAGACTCTGCTTGTATGATTATGTAACCCACATAAAATGGGAAAGTCTCTTTAAGAAACAGAGAGGAGGGAAGCTAGGTAGTATACCTAGCCAATAGGAAGTTTAGTTTCCAGTGTGTATCAACCAATCAGAATACAGACTGCCGCTGTAGGTCCCGCCCTTCTTCCCCATGTCTGCAGCTTTGTTTGTGTGTGCGGGAGAGATCCGCCATGAGGAGGAGACTGTTAAGCTGTGTAGCGTGAGAGTCTGTGTTAAATAGGGCTGAAACGATTCCTCGATTGATTCGAATACCTCAATTATTAAAATTCCTCGAGGAAAATTTACCTGCCTCGAAACTTCGTTAATTTATGTTTTATTATTTAGCGCACCGTGTTCCGGCCGGAACATTACTTCCGTTGCACAGCGCTCTCACTTCCGCCTCTGAGTTGTTGACGAAAGCTAAGTGTTAGAGGCATAACGTCCCATCTTTCAGTTCGGCCAGGGGGGATTTTATTAATTTATGATAATGTCCGGGTTTTCATCGTTTTGGGGGACCAATAAACAACTTTAAAATGACCGGCGCGATACCTGGAGTTACGGCAACTGAACATTGGGAAGAGGCTGCGGGAGTATTTATACAGGTGAGCGGATAGACTGAACACGGCGGGCGGCTGAGTAGTTGATGATCCGTAAGTGTAGCTTTACGGATGAACCGCACAATAAATTTCAGATCCCGGTCTGAGCAAACGGGTGGCGGAGCGCATCGTACATGGCTGGTAGATGAGTTTCTGAGTGACAAGGTGCCGTAAATATCTCGTATTGCTTCCCATATGAGGGGACGAAAACTATGTTTTTTCTCTCACACACTACTAAAAACTCATACACACACAATATATTTCAATTGCACATATATACTATTAAAATGTCATACATATGCAATTTTTCTTTCACACACACAAAATACTAAAATTGCGCATATACACTACAAAAATATCACACATGCATACGATTTTTTTCTCACACGCATATATAAAAGACTAAGATTGCACATATAAACTAAAAATATAGACTCACCTTTTGTATGTGAGAGTGATGTCACGGAAGAGGCGGGGCATCATTTGGAGATCAGATCGCGCATG
>CAEGAE010068692.1:0-19408 GCA_903067095.1 Girardinus metallicus | reverse complement strand
ACATATATATATATATATATATATATATATATATATATGTATATGTATATATATATGTATATATATATATATATATAAGTTCACTTTATATATATGAACTTATATATATATATATATAAGTTCACTTATATATATATAAGTTCACTTTATATATATATATAAAGTGAACTGGTTAGATATAGTTTTTGTGTTACTTTTGATTCCCCCACTGTTCCTTTCATCGTCTGTCAGACATGAATAAAACAAAATGGACACCAAGTGTCTGTCTGAGCTCCCTTAAAAAGTCCCGAGGAAGTTGCTGCTGTCTGAGCTTTTTTCCCCAAACAAGAAAGGCAAGGACGTCTCTCTCTGACAGTTGCGCTTTATGCTAACTCTGACAGGATTCAATAAATATTCCTTTAATGGACGCCCTTTGCGAAGTTGGACAAGGAGGCAGTAATGTCAGCGACAAGGCCCCTCGTTTCCAATGATCACTTTTTAAGTTGCTCCTGCAGTAACCGGCTTGTTTTTCACGGTGCTGCATAGCCTCCCGGCAGCATCAATGTTTTTTTTATTATTT
The DNA here is from genome assembly GCA_903067095.1 of Girardinus metallicus. Taxonomy (NCBI): domain Eukaryota; kingdom Metazoa; phylum Chordata; class Actinopteri; order Cyprinodontiformes; family Poeciliidae; genus Girardinus; species Girardinus metallicus. The sequence goes on along the minus strand of CAEGAE010068692.1, from coordinate 18,849 downwards.
TTTTTTATCTTTCTGACCTTGTACGGCGCATTACTTGAACATTAAGCTATTTCATTTCCATGCTAATGAGGAGCGCTGGTTATTGGTTCTTGGGGGTAATCGAGTCAGCTGTTGCAATAAAAGGAAGATATGAGTCGACCACGTAAGAAGTCCTCCGTGATAATTAAATTAAAAAAAAAACATAAACACAAAATACAAGATCACTGACTTAATTCTCTTTGTCTAAAGTCAGTTGGCTACTGCGAGTTGGAGGCCATGAATTGGACCGTAGTGACAAGGGAGGTTCAGCACCATGGACAGCAGCGCTGCCCACTCCTGTTTTAAGAGGGAAGGTGGGAATATTGGCTCTAAACTCCTATAGGTCATTACCTTCAAACTGATGTTTATGTGCACAGTGTGTGCGAAGAAAAGTTATGCTACCCTTTTTGCATTTTTTTTTTCAATTATTATTATTGAAGAATATGCTAAACCAGAGGATGTGAAAGTTTGTCTTAAACACCACGGGCATGCAAAAACCTTGACATTATTTAGAAGCTAAACATTATTTTAGATTCACGTGACATTTGACATTTAAAACGGCAATAACCAAGAGTTCTGTCTTCATATTTAACATTTCTAGGTACATAGCCTGGCTAAAGCTATCGTACAAATGTGTGTGCATTTGTGAGTGTCAGTGGCTGAATGTGGCTGTATTGTAAAGTGCTTTGAGTGTTCAAAATGACTGAGAAAGTGCTAGGTAAGTTACATCCATTTGTCAAGACCATTTACACTAAAAAGAAAATTACTATGTTTTGTTTACAATGCAGACCCTTAATTATTGCTTGATTTGTTTTGTGTATTTCATTCTAAAAAGGTTGGAATGATGGCAGTCCAAGAGTAGGGAGTTATGATTTGGTACAGATATTCCACTTAATTTGAATAGAAAATGTCTAAAGAAGATTAAACTTGAGAAAAGAAAAGCATGAGCAAATATTGCAAATACTCTTCAAACAAAACAATATGTACCGCACCATAAAAGGACTGTAAAATTGCTGAAGAATGTATTGAAATGCATATCTGTAACCCTAAACTATCATCAATATTTTAAGCTTTATACTGAAAATACACGTATATTTCAGCAACACGTAGAAGTCAGGCTCTTTTTTTCTGAGATTAAGTAAGACCACATCCTGTACTTGCTGAAGACAACATGCGCATAGAAAACTAAGATGTTTTTAATATTAAAATCCTAATTCTAGTGCCACAGACAATATTCTATGTAACATCCTGCTGAATTTGTCTCTGAAAATATTCATATCTGCACAACACACACATAACTAAAATTCATAAACATGGTGGTTTCATATTTTTTTTTACCTCTTAAGCATTTTTTTTTTACTGTTTTCATGTCCTGGCTACAAAATTTGATGCATTTTACTAGAATTTTATCACCATAAATCATAAAGTAGTCCATCTTCACAAAATGGAAAGAATTAAACTTTAAGTTGAGATGATTTTAGGTTAAATATTTAGTGTTCAATGCTCTAATTAAATTACTTCTTGATATTTTATTTATGTAGTCATATTGACTCCTACTATCATCTTGTGGGCTCCTTTGTAAGTAACCTGGGTATGCTCAAAGAAGCTAAAAAGGCTCGCTCAGTCATAACGAGATAAAACTGAAGTGATAAATCACGTAAGTTACTGCAGGAAGATGTTTGTGTGCTAAAAGCTTACAATCAAGAAAGAAAAGTTTTTACAACTGCTTGAAGAAACATTAAGAACAAAAGAACACACATGACACCAAATCCATCAAAACCAAAAAATAAATGCAACAGTGGCGTTTTCCTCTCTCTGTGGATCAGACTGCACCACATTTGCCTTTTGAGTGAAGACAATTACAGCAAAAATCAAGTTAGCGTCAAATTAATAATAAGCCTCATTCAGTCTCATATTAAAAAGACAAAGTTTATTGTAAGAGAACCCCAGAAAGCCTGGTGTGTGACAGCCTGTGTAACCATCTTGCTGTTGAGCCAGTCTGCAGCTCAGTCTGATCCGTACAGCAGCATCCGGACTGCCTGAGGACAGCTCGTGGCCAGCTTTATAAAAAGCCTCAGGCAAAGCCTCAAACACAGCAGCTCAGAGCTTCTCGTCGCGCGCTAGGCGTAGCAACCGCAAACAGTGGCTATAAATAAAACCCAAAGCGACTTAATGACAGCGGCTTACAAGGTCAGTAACTTTAACAGAGCACAATTGCTGTATTCTGTTGAATTTAAAAGAGTTGTTTGAAATAACCCCAATTCGAACATCCTGCTATATCTTCGGTGGGTCTAGGCGGGTTTTCCTTCAATGTACCACCAGATGGCAGTGCAGATCTTTGTAAAAACAGAAACGCTATACCTGTATGCTCTGTTGTTCTTCTGTGCCTATTGCATAACAGAAATAAAAAAGGCTAAAGGTTAATATTAATTATACCACATAGAACACGTTTTAGTCAAACCGCATGGTGTTGGTCTGTGTGGCCAATAAAGCAACATATTCTATGTATTCATATAAAGTATATTTACTCCTTAATAAATATATATTTTGTTAGTGAATTTCAAACTAAAACAATGTTTGTTTGTTTTTATTATGACATCAAATCCCAACATATCAAATTTTGTAACGGAAATCCTTTTTTGTTTGCTTCTACCACAGCCTGCAGGGGGCACCAAAGGGTTGCTTTGTACCTTTCTTTTCTTTTCTTTTCTTCTCTATTCTTTTCTTTTCCTTTCTTTTCTTTTATTTCAAGGTATTTGTGGTATTCAAATCAGCAAATACTAATTTTAATTGAAGTGGTTTAACTATTTTTTGTGTCCTATGCATACCGTCAGTTCACAGAAGAGCACCTAAGATTGACATGATTTCTGATGTTTATTAATAGAGTCAGAGCTTAAACGTCACTCAGGAGGCCTGATAGTGCCCGTGATGCAACACACACAATGAAATGATTACCCTGCAAATTTAATGTGATCTCAAAATGTGTCAATACAACAGAAAACTGTGAAGATGCAAATATTTGGAATTGAAATTTGCACTGACTATAAGCAGAGAATCGGTGATAAGATGTGGGGAAAAAAAGCATGTACAGGGAGTTCAGGAGGAAGCCGAGACCCCCGCTGTGGCCCGGCTCCCACTCAGAACACATGTGCTGTGTGCACATGTGCAGCTCCACCTACACACAAACACAGGCGCAGAGCTCCTCTGCTGAGTTCGGGTTTTAACTCAAGGTTGTAGCCAGTCGTAGCGAGAATAAAAACTTAACAAAACGTGTTGATGATGTTGAAACCTCGGAAACACAGCGTCTTGCAAACTTGTTCTAACACATTTTCTACATCGCCTCAAACCTTAATGTATTATGTGGGAATGTAATATGATAAATACACATCATTTTGAAGTGAAAGGGAAAAAGAAATGGTGGTTTTCAACCAGCTTGAATAAACTAACTGCATATTTTAAACTATCGCTCTGAGACTGTTGAAAAATTGTAACTTTTCAGGAAAGAAAAAGCAACTCCCTGGTTCTAAATGCATTTTACAGTTTAGTCGAAGCCACGTGCTCCATATGAGACTTGTTTTTACTGGATATCTATAAATCATGGACAGATGTGAAGGAAACAAAGCAAAACAAAAGAACTTAAAATTCTGTCTTAAAATGGCTTTTATTGTTGTGCTGTCGACAGGACAAGAAGAAGCCAGGACAACTGGACAACTGGCTGCTTTTATGACTATTGCTCTCTGTGCAAAGCCAGTCAGTTCGGGTGGACGCCCCATGTTTTGTCTTTATTTCCGACATCTTGATGTTCCTTGGCGTTCGGTATCCGTTTGTTCACTGATGCTCTCTAAAAAACCCTAAATCCTCCACGGAGCAGCTTTATTTGTTCTGAGATTAAAGATCAGTTGAGTACTGAATGCACTGGGTTGTGTTGGATTTGTTTGTTTTTTTTAAGGTGTCAGAGTGGAGAGGGTGAACACAAATGAACACCAGACTTACATTTTCTTTTGTTAGAATTTAGAAATTATTATTGTTTGTCATAATACACATGTACAACAAGAGTAAAATCAATATTTTAATTTTACAATGAATTAAAATTCTAATAAACAAAAAAAAAAGCTAATGAAAATGCGCAAACGTATAATTTGTATAAACACTTTTAAAATCATACAGCCGGTCAAAGAAAAAGTAAGTGACTGTCTGAACGTCCTCACACTGATACTTTCTTTAGCTGTATCATGCAGCTATAATGCATAAGAATAAGCAGAGAATCAAAACATTTCGGATTCCTCTCCCAAAAAACACACCACCATGCATTTTGATCATGTTTTAGTAGAAGGATTTGTTTTAATATTTTGTCAATCAGGTAGCATAAGTTTTTAAAGCAGATCGAATGTAAACTTAATAGATATCAGAGGCTACAGTGATTTTATTTGCAATGTAACTAAAGGGCTTAATTACCATCCTGATGTTTTTCATCAGAATGGCAGATGAAAAATATCTGCCATTCTGTGTTTTTCCCATCCTGACAGCTCAGTGTTTTTTTGTTTTTTTTTCCTTCTTCTTTCCCCCACATGGTTCAACTGTTGTTTGACTGAATGTAAGCCTCTCAGGAGCCGAGCAATATTTTTGGAGCTGAGGATTGACATGCCACGTGATTGTGTGATCTCTGGCACCCTGTTCGAGTGACTACCTCCACGTACGCACGCTGCATGCAGAGCATGGCGGCAGAAGATGGGAGAGAGGGGGAGTCAAGTTTTCAAATGAAAGACTAATTCTTACCTTGTCTCTTCCCATTTAGGTCTGGCAAATTAGGATGCTCTCTGTGGCAATTGCAATCCTATTAGACTTTAAAAAAAAAAAAAAAAAATTCTAACGTAATTAAGAAGACAAATTAATCGAGCTCTGAGGTAGTGCCATGTTTAATTTGTTCTTGCATGCCACGGCATGTTTGCTAACTTCACACAGGCACCTGATCTTTTGAGTTTGGCTGCTGCACAGCCACTGCAGCTTTCTCAGGCTCTCCCTGCCTGGTTGTTATTGCAAGTATGTCCTTGTTTTGTCAGAGTCAGGGGCGTTCCGACGCACTGCAATGTTGTCCAGGTGCTGCGTTGCAGAACTGTAGCACTGGTGGCCGTGTTGCAAAGCCATTCGAAAACAACCACACCAACCCGAGACGCTAAAATAGTCAAATAAGATGTATTTTCTGAGTGTATGTTCGTCCACAAGCCCATGTTTGTGAAAAAAAATTAATTATTTATATCACTGCACAGTGTGTAACCTCATTCATAAACATCAACAAGTGGACAATATGGAAAAGGTTTGCAGCACCTTGTTTGCAGGGGCGACGTGTGAGATGACCCCCAGAGCTGTGAGGACAATGTCGTGTCAAGATAAACACTCCACCTCTAACCCCAGCAACCTTCCATTATCTTCATGCAGTGACGCATTGATCGCTGAAGAAAGTACATTTAATTTCGCTTGCACCAGGTTAGCTGTGCCGGGCTGTCCTTCAGACCTCTTCTTTTTTTTTTTTCGTGCTTTATGGAGTATTCCAGAGCCACTCTCACAAAAACATAATCATGAAAGAGAAAGAAAGAAAAAGAAAGAGAGGATATGTACGCTTCCAGCATTTTTGCTCTATAGAGAATGCTGGTTATATGACTGTCAGGAAAAAAATAAAAATCCCCACTTGCAATTGTGCAGTTTTTCACCACTGCAAATGTGTCTTGTGTTAACTCAGAGAGTTCATACATGTCATTAGTTATATGAATTCGATTAGCCTCAAATAAAACTCAGAGGTCTTGTTGGAGTTTCCTGACATTTCCTCATTTGCATTGTTTAGCTGAAGCCACAATTTGCTGAGAGGTTACTGAGTATCAAAGCGATCTGCTTCTGCAAAGGGAAATCAGCAACGAAAGTTATGAAATAGTAGTGCTAACAGCCTGGGGAAAATGTGGAATAATAGGAAAGTGGGACACAAGAGGAAAATGAAACTGGCAGTGGAGATCGACAAAAGGCTGAAATCAACTTAGGTGCAGGAAATTTGTGACAACAAATCTCATGTATTCTCTGTTTTATTTTCTTCTTCTGAAGAAAAGAAAATAAAATCTCCCCAAACTTTGTGTAAGAATGTCGTATGTTGTGTATAAAATCAAAATTGAACCTTTGGCCAAATTTCCAAATGGCAAGTTGGGCACAAAAAATAACACAGAACAGCACCAAAAGAACACCAGCATCGTTATCTTGGGTTACTGTTTTCAGATGGAACTAGATTTTTCTTTTTGTCAACAAAGAGAATGGAGTTATAATCCTAAACAGTGATCAGGCTTAGGTACAAGACAGCCGGTTATTTCTTTTTAGCTTCACATTCCAAGAATACGTCCAAATCAACAAAGGAATGAATTCATGAGAGTAAAAAAAAATAAAAAATATAGAATGACTTTGCCAGTGTTCGAAACTAGATTCAGCTGAAAGTTTGTGGACTCCTAAAGTGCGATGTGGACAAAAGATGTCCTCACAGTTGGACGGATTTGGAAAACATTTGCAAGGTAGAATGGGCAAACATTGACATTGGGAGACGGGGGATAGACTCCTTGCAGAGGAGACTGATTGCTGGAATTGAATCAAAATTAGCTCAACAATATAATAACAGTTTGAGGACGTGGACACACATCAGGCAGGTTATTGCATCTTTTTTGTTTTATTTAAAGCATTTCCTCCTGACAGATTTATTTGGTTTTCGGGAAAAATGTCACCTTGGATGAGATAATATTTTGGAGTTACTTATTGTTAAGGTCCCCGGTTGTATATAAAAAAGAAATCCTGACATTTTCACAGTGATTTTTGCACTTCTGGGAGCCACTGTAACTTTATATGAGAAAGAGATTAAAGTAGTCTGCTTTTGTGGATGTTCTTAGACATGTTGTCTACTGAATACAGCATTTATTTCCACAAATAAACCCAATCAGAACAACCAAAGTAAATAAATGACTGAATAAATACAGTTATATTTTCTCCGCTTGGACAAATGATTTAAGGCTAGATTTTTATAGTCTTTCTTTATCCGTTCAACCAGCTCATATTTACATTTCACTTCATTTATATTTTACCAACTTCTTTTTGTTTTCCCTGGGTTTTTGCTTAGCTTTCAGTTTTATAAAGTTGATCTATCTTCAGTTATGAATCGGGGCTGTTATATGTCCAGAATTCACCCAGGCTCTCACCTAAATGCATCGCTGGTCAGAAAGGAAGTGATGCCTTCCAGGTCTACTTGGAAATTGGACTTTTAGCTTTTCAAATCTGAAAATCTCTCTTGAATGTCTCCTGAATTCCAAATACCAACTTGGATAAACTGAAGTTCTTCGCCGGCCCTGACTTTATAACCCAACATGGCTGCCAAAATACATAGACACACAGAACACCGACAATGAACTGTTAATTTGTACATCTGATCGTTTTTATCTCATTAAATCCCACACTACTTATAGCACTGTTCAGTATGTGACACTGAATGTAATGTAACAGAGTTTGCGTAAGACTAGTTTCTTCAGTAGTTAGGTTGTGAGTGAGGTAATTTGTATGCAAGTCTACTTTATTTTTTTAATTATATTCGGATGTGATTGGTCATACCATTGGGAGTTATTCATTTTTAAGGTTTTCTTATATTGATGCGCGCCCGTCTTGTGTTTAGATAATGCATTTAAGTTGAACAGTGTAAGAGAAATATATATTTTGGTTTTTGGGAGTGATGATCCATGTCCTGATGGAGAACTAGTAACAAATACAGAGTGCTGAAGTCTTCCCTGCTTTCTGGTTTGTTTCTGACTTTGTGATACTTTTCCTTCCAGGTTCGAAGAAAAACAGTAGTGCAATACTAGGGCGTTTTCAAACTTGGTGAAAGAAAGAAGAAAAAAAAAATCATATTATCAGGTCTCCTCTCTGGTTGTGTAAACACCTTAATATTGATTGTGTGGGTGGGTGAATGTGTGGGCAGCCAAATATATCATTTCAAACCCAGCGAGGTTCAAACTTCTCATATTTATTCTTACAAGTGTTAAAATAATTTCATTTCGTGCATAAAAAACCCATTTGCTAAGCATACACAAAGTCAGGGAGCGCTAGAATATTTCATCAGCTTGCTCATTTAAAGTTCGAGCTCACTCAGCACAAAAAAGCTTGATGGAAAAAAAAAAAAAAAGAACTGCTTCTATTGCCGTGCATAATCCTGCACTTGAAAATGTCAATAGACGACACGATCTTCTTTTGTTTCACAAGGTTGGAGCGTACAGGGATTCAGTTTTCAGCATTCAGTAGTCTCAGGCAGGGCTCTGTCGGCAACCTATGTCTTGGTTTGGCAATATTTGCAAAAGTTCTCCAATTCTGTTAGGTAATGAGAACATTTCATGCTTACAGCTTCGCTCTACATATTTTCTGTCCCATTAAGTTCTGAACTCTGGGTAGTCTTTCTCTAAAATGGATTTTTCCCTGACGAACTCAAAGACTTTGACTCAAAAAGATGTAAAAAAAAAAAAAACTTCCTCTTCTTCTTCTTTGTCTTATTTTTGACCAAAACTTGAAATTTAGTCCAAAGTGAAATGGCAGATTTCATTGTCTCATTTATTTTTTCAGCGAGCCACTCGTGTGTTTTCTTAATGTGGTCAAATTAAAGGCTGGCATATATAAATTATATTTATAATGATGCTGTAGTAAAATGGAACATTTGTTATTCATGCTGATAATTGTGTGCCGTAAGGGAGATTGTGGAGGAGGCTTTGCCCTGGTTGCTGCTAGGATACAGGAACACACTGTTATCGGGTCTAATGATGTGGTGTTTGGGTTTAGGAAAACAGAAAACAGAGCCTGCTGATGTTTCTGGCCGATCAGTGAAAGGAAGCAGAAGCTCCCAATAAATCAGGTAGCAGCACACAAGTCATTTGCGTCCATAGAGCCGAAAAAAAAAAGAACTTTGCAGAAGAGATAAAATGAAAACGGCTAAGCTTGCCTGAAATTGTCTGACCAGCAGGCTAAATGCCCTGCCTGCAGGCTAAAGTCTTGCCACTGTTGCCTTTCGTTGGCTCACCCATCTGAAAACGTTACTATTTTTATCCAACACCACCAGTTTAACCTGCAGAAATGATCTGGTCCGCAGGAGCAGTTTCCAAATGGTGCATTAAGCATGTTTGCACTTCGAGGAGAGGAATATATGCGGCGCATTCACTCTAATGCAGCTACTGTGGGATGCCATGAATATTTAAAAAGTGCTATTTGTCCCACTTACAATGAGACTGTTGAAGCTAAGACATAGGTTTAAATCCTCTGAGCTTTTAGCTGTTGACACTTTGTGCCTCTGGGAGAATGTCAAAGTATAACCATAAGCCTCCTAATAGGACAGTAGTCCCAAGTGTCCCTCTTGTTGTTTTTTTGTTGTTGTTGTTTTTTTCCCCTCTGACCAACTGTTGGGACTCTTGCAGCAACATCCAAGTTTATTAAAGGCACAGATGATATCACATGCAGCCCTTTTGTTTTCCCCTTCAACACCCCCGTGTGTTGAAGGGTTCAGCCTGTTGGGTACTGGAGTTTTTGGTCTTGTTGGGAGCTGTTTTTTTCCACCAGCAACCTCATGCAGGAGCCACGAGGTTGTTATCTGGCGGAGGGCGTTCCCAGCACACCTGTGCATTATTGGCCTCATCAACGCCAGCATAAGAGGAGCGGACGGCCAGTTCTCCAGCGCCTGAGTGTTTGCTAGTAATGCTGTTTCCCTGTGACGCTTTGGAAGAGTCCCTGTGAAACCCTAGTCCTGGCTTTCTGGATTTCCTCCCCTCGTGACGCCGTGGATCGTTACTCACTGGTTGCCTGAGTCCCATCTTCACCTCGACCATAAACAGTTCCTGGATTTCCTAGCTGGCAGTCGGACTGCTCCTCTGTTTTCCTCCAAGCCTGAACTTACCTGTCCACCCTCCAACGTGCCTTCCATCAGCAACCTCAAACTCCTCACGCCATCGGAACCCGGACAGCACCTCCCACTCTCACAAGCAACCCAGGCTCCAGCATCCCAACCTCTCACCCCCCGGCAGATTCACCTCTTCACACTCAGTAAGCCCGTTCCTGAACTCATTCTTGTTTCATTCTTACAACCACTTGCCTCTCATCTCCTCAGCCCTCAGATCGCTGACGATCTGGATCCAGTGGTCCCAGGATTTACTCAGACATTTCACCAAACATTGTTCTGCCAATAAAATAAACTTGATTTATCTGAATTCTCCATCTCCTGTTTGTGTTCTGCATGTGGGTCAAGCGAGTAGCGTCCTGCATGACACAGCCTCGTTAAACATCAGGAACACAAATAAGGCAAAGTTGGTCTTCATGGGTTAAAGTTTATAAATCTGGGCGCACGTTCCATCGGAAGGAATCCGCTTTCATTTCACAACCAAACAAATGTAATAAATGAAAGCAATTTGAGAAAATGCTACAGCCACAAAGCCATACATGGCGTAGTTATATGGAAGGAAAATAATGAATGGTTTGCAACAATGACATGCATTTATGTTCAGTCCCTCTGAGTTAATGCTTTGTAGTATCATCTTTTATTGCAGTAGCAGTCTTTTGGACTTTGACAAAGGAATTCAAACACATGAGTATGCTTTCATTTAAACCACACCGATTTGCTGTATGTTTACAGTGAATATCTGCCCCAGTTTTGAACCTTTTTTTCAGTTTTCTTTCACAATTGTCCTGCACTTGGCTGCATTCATCTTCTGATCAACTTCTCAAAAAAAAAAAAAAAAACTCACTTCAAACCCATGATCTCTGAATCTCCCAAGTCACCCTTGAGCTTTTTAGCTGCTACTCTCACTCACAGTCTTTGCATTTTCATTGAGGGAAAAAGTTTTGAACATTTCATAGTGCACATTGAGATATTTCAACTCGGGCTTTGAAATTTATTCTTTTGTCCCTGGTGAGCATAATTGTGTAATTGCTAGCTAAAGCAAACAAACCAAATTTTGCAATTTTGTTCTTTGTCCAGAAAGCTTGAAACTTTCATGAGTCACAGCATGAAACTTAGGGTGTCGATTTTCTTAAAGCCTTCAAAGTAAGACTGGATTTATATTGGAACATTGTTACACATCCTGGGGTACCAAAGTGGACACACATAAAGACACAATTTTTCAGATTTTGGTTTCTAATAAAAATCTGTTTTGTCCTATTTGCAATCATGCAGTACTTTACGTGTCTAACACATAAAATGCCAGTGAAAAACACTGAAATTTGTGGCTGGAATGTGGCAAAAAGCAAACTTTTTAAAATTGCATTGCAATACTTTCTGTTAGAATTTTAGCACCAAACATCAGCGCCACTTTTCAGGCAATCTGACATAATTATTTTCGCATTACAAACGTAATGAACGCTAACATTAATTTACAGGATCCAATTTGCATAGATTCACTTGACTCAGAGATTACCATAATAATTACAAAAAATGAAACGCGGCTTGTTTCTTTATGTTGCCATCGCTCTGAAGCTGCTTTATTTGCACTCATATCCTATTTATTACAGTGAAAATGTGAGGTCGATGTTTTGGTGGAAGTAATCACAGCTCTCACTCAGTTCCTGACAGCCAGGAAAAAAATGTTTGTCTAGTCAATGTGACTTTTAACCAGAATGCCCCCCTCAGGTTCAGAGCTGTGATTGGAGTGAAAGGTTGTCTATAAAATATGCATGTCACATTAGGGATGGCTCTAGTGTAAATGTGAGTGTGTGTATGTGTGTGTGTGTTGTTTTTCCTCAGTGTTTCTGTGCTGCAGTGCTGTGGGAATATATTGTGCACCGGAGAAGTGCGGAGGTGTGATGTAAAACTTGCTCGTAATATGCGAGTAGGCTTTGATGGTGCAGAAATGCAATACAGTAATTCAAATGAAATTGCAAAACCATAATAGCTTTTTGTTTTTTAGTCGGTGTATACAAACCCTTCTGCTCCTCTCAAATTCCATCGTCGGATTCATATTGGTGCATATTTAATGTTCTCCTAACTTTTTTCATATGAAGGCAGTTGAAAGAGAATTACTCTGATGGCGGACTGCCATTTTCTTTCTCGCAGAGAATCTGCTGCTGCTCTGGAAGCAGCTGACTCTGTTCGGTGTCTAAATGTTTATTACACAAAGTGTGAGGTTTGCGTTAGACCTGTTGGGAGCGAATATTGGTCCTATCATTTTAATCTGTGCAGTTCGACACCCTTTTGATTAAGACTTCACACCAAATAGCAGCCTGAGCAGAAACATCATGATCCAGCATTTTTTAGTTTTTTTTTTATGTGATTTCTTGTTACATATATTTATCCCCAGCATTCTTTGGGTTTAAAATTGTATAGAACTCTGATGCAGATTGTTTTTGTGTCTAACTAGTAATTTGAGTGAGCCCAACAATCTAATTAATATCGGAAAGCATGAAAATCCCCATTGGACTACTGGTGTAGGTTTTCAATCGTTTTCTGTAACGGTTAATGTTCAGATGCAGAAGAAACATTACAATAAGAAAATGTGAATTGGTTCGTATACTCTCCCTATGTAGAGTATATCATTATTTATTTATTTTTTATTCTTTTGCAATGTGGGTACTATTTCAAGAAAGAAGTAGACCTTTTAAATGTTTAAAGTGTACTTAAACATTCGTCTACTGACTCCACTCTTGTGAGCAGAGGTGTTCCCCAGGGCTGTTTTCTCAGCCTGTTTACATATTTACTTATTAACTTTTATGGCAAGAATAATGATTTTGGTGTATGTCAGTCCAGGCTTCTTCCACATGACAAAAACGTAGTGCATTTTGTTATTAATACATACTCAACTCATAATCATTGACACTGTGCTAGGTTATAGGAAGTACAGATTGCACCAACATTATGTAAAGAACAACTTATTTTAATTTGACAAAAATGTTTCAGCTTTTATTACCCTTAAAATAAATATTTATTTTTCCTCTCCAGACAAGTATGAAAATATGCTAAAACAGATCATGGTGGAACTGATCAACAAGTTTCCCAGAATGCAAAGGGTGATGACCTAATATGAAGGCAAAATTGACTCTCCTGCTCAATTAAGAAAATCTTAACTCCCTCGTCCTTACCGTATCATGCAACAGTTATTTAGCAAACTCCTTCATGTGTAACTTTTATTATCGGCCCTGAACTGTCACGGACAAAATGAGTTATGTAGAAAGTGGTAAAGACATCAGACAGAATTGCCACTCTGTTCCCTGTAGAGTACTTCTAATAGAAACACTGAGTGGGCAGAGCCACCAAAATATTGTTGGACCTCTCCAAAAAAAAAAAACTGTGTTTACTCTGGTGTCTGGAAAATAATGTTTTGTTAAAGTTGACCCAGACTCTGCAAAAAGTTTCCTTAAAACTACAGACACTCCCTAGGCTCTATAATAAAGAAGCACAAAGAGCCTGAAAAGGAATCCATGCAACATCACATCCCAAACATTTATTCAAGTATTTAAGCTATTTCCCATCTGTGTGTCTTAATAGTTGACAGTTATTGCAGTCTGAATGCGGATGAGTAGCATTGCTCTGCTTGTTTTATAATTCGAAAGACATTAAACCACAATTTGATTTAGAAGTTGGCATAACTTGTCAGTTATCTAAACAGACATATTCAATTTCTGAACATAAGATCCCTTTCTGCTCGGCCCAAATGTTACTCAAAATGTTTTATTAGGTCTACCAGTGTTTTTTGTGTGTGTGTGTGTGTGTTGACTGATCAATGTTCCCTTAGTTATTTTGGCTGTCAAAGAAACTTTTCTTGAGCAGAAGGTAAAAAAATTCCCTCAAAAACAGCAACTGTAGGCACTATGGCAAAAAACCATTAGCCTGAATGTGTCTGGGTTGGCCTGACAGTTTTTATTTCTTGCGTGTGCGTGTATGTGTGTGTGAGAGAGAGAAAGTTACAACCACAACTCAAACACAGCATTATCTTCCTAAAAATTCCCATGAGCAATGTATTGATTTGGAGTTTTATTTCTGGTGACATGATGAATGGAAATCAATAGTCATTCCCTGAAGCTCTGTTTACGTGAAAGCCAATTCCTGAGGAGAACTTCCAGCTTTTCACTGGGTAAACACCTGACTGTCACGACTTTTTATTTCATCTCCAGCTTTTTTCTCGGCAACACAGTTGAAGAAAACAATTATGCTGCGAAGAAAACAATGACTCTGATAGTCCATAAAGACAGTAACCTGAGAGAAAACATATAATAGCTCTCTGAAAAACTATGCGGAGAGTTCATTGATAATGTTGTGCAGCCTAGATTGAATGAAATCTACTACAAATTTTATTACCATTCATTTATGACTACCAACACAAATAGTAGTGCTGTCCAACGTTTGTCAACAAACAAAACACGTTAAGTCCTTAGATAATTTGCAAGAGTCTATTTTTTTGATCTCAAAATATTGCAAGGTTATATTCAGTCAAAACAGACAAATATATGGTAAGTCAGAAAATGAATGTAGGAAACAACTGTTTGCTGAAATCTGCTTCACTCTTGTGAGCAGAGGTGTTCCTGAGGGCTGCTTTCTCAGCCCACCGCCTGTTTATATATTTACTTTTTAACTTTTACAGCAAGAAAAATGATTTTGGTGTATATCAGCCCAGGCCTCTTCCACATGACAAAAACATACTGCATTTGTTATAATCATAATCATAAGTTAAGTATGTATGACTATATATTATTGTTCTATAGTCAGAGAAATAGTCAAAAATGTCTAATTCTGAATCTGTGAAAAAGAAGGCAGGAAGTGGACACATGCTTATTTTTGCCTCCATATACAGTGTGGAGGATGGTAGGGGTTTGGGAGACATGCCAGAAAAAAGTATTTTCTCTCTTGTGTTTCAAACCTAAATATGTGGAACTTGCTAAAGACTGTGGCGACTTAAAGAGGAACACTATGCTTCAGATCGTACTGAGATTGTGGATCAGATGTCAAGCACAGAATAATGGTTTTCTCAGGACACTTTAAGAGGTACACCAACCTAAAAGTGGATTCGCTTTGCCCTCCGAACTTCATGGCATACATCTAAGAAGGTCTCCCGAACATTTCTAAGAGATGTCGGACCACACTGATATCGTGCAGATGCTTCATATTTGTCGATACAAAGCTCCCATTCCACCACATGGAGATAGTGATGTATTGGATTGAGATCAAGTGGAGTGTGCCAAACTCATTAACATTTTTCAAGAAACCAGTCTGAGATTATATGAGTACTGGGTCATGGAGCATTAATCCCTAGACCTCCTTTGAGAGGATCAATGACAGTGAAATTAAACATAGGATTTTTCAACTTTAACTTTTTAATGACTGTGGCGTTAAGGCGTATTTCTTTTGAGGATTTTACGAATTTCAACTGATGATACCAATACTTTTAAAAAAGTACTCTTTCATGTTTTAGATCCTGATAAAAATAATGCCTAACACCCTCTGTGATCTTTGTAAACCTAGGCAGAATTTTAAAAGAAGGATTTTTGGCAATGTGCTATTTACTATCTATTTTTCCCTTTAGCGATCACTGACTGGAACTCAGGAAGCAGGCCAAGTTGAACCAGACTTCCACATGAAGCTGGACTCTCAGCCTCCTGCCAAGCTTCCCTGCTCCGGATTGTTTCTGCATTTATCCCGCCGTGGTTCTGCACACGAGAAAAGAGACGTGAGAAAATGACTGCGCCGGTACAGCAGAAGCATGAATACCACAATCAGAAATGCTGCAGCTCAGAATCAATGTATATGGCATACAATCAAGGCAGCTGTTTCTCTGGGTTAAACATCAAAAATAGAGATTTCCATGTCCCTAGTTTTGCTTTGTAACCCAGTTACCATATGAGAAAAACACAAGTGTTTGGATGACAGAATTACATCAGCATGCCACTGTGTTGCTCCAAGAACAATTTCTCTCAATGGGACCAAGAAAAAAGAAAAAAATAATTAACCCTCTCCATTAAAGGAATTCTAAGCAATTTTCAGTCCGAGCACTGCACAGAAACTCCATTGTAATGGATTCGCTGGATAGTTTGGGATAATGTTACTTCCCTCTGCAATGCCAACCCCTTTAGTTGGTTGCTAGGAGACAACACTGTGGTGCCTAAAGGTTTTTAGACATTGTGTAATGTTCCAGAGTCCTACTTTTTGCAGCTTGGGAGTGAGAAACATTTTCACGGTGGGAAATGATTTGATTTCTCAGCCAGCCTGTCAATGCATGAAAACACTGTGGTGGCAGTGCAAGAAACACTTTGCACTTGTGTCTTTGATACTGGAAGGTCTGGATGATTTGAAGTAATACACAATAACAAGAGCTGACAAGAATTACTGAGAACTGTAAAAGTCTTATCATATTTTTTCCTTTTCTCCAGGTTGGTGTTTGATTGGAGTTGATTAGTCTGTCTCCAGCTGGGGGCAGTAAAGGTCTTTATCAGCCTGATGTTAAATGGCAACATTTTCTTTTTTGTGTGTCCATTTTCACTCCTTCATGTCTCTGAACCCAAAACCGGAGTTCAATAACGGCAAAGCAGACACAATGCAGGAAGTCAGCTGGTGAATTTAAAGAGGAAGGCATTGCCCAGAATGCCTCTTGAGATCAGTGACATCTTATCCCAGTTTATTTTGGAGCAAATGCTCCAAAATAAAAAAGCCTGATAAAACGGGGGAGCGGGGGGCTCTGGAGAGTATAACAACATTTATTATTCTATTAAAGTGATACCTGTTGAGTGACCATCCAGAAAACTGGGTACATGGGCAAGCGATGGGATCTGTACCTCAAAAAGCAAGGGATAAATTTGATCATAGGTGCCAAAACCCAATGATACACAAAGTCTGAGAGTGAATATGTAAATGCTGAGTGCAATGAAAACATATCAGAACAGACTTGGAACAAAATGTGCTGGTCAGTTCTGTCCCTGTTTGCTGCTTCGTAACAAAACTTCTCTCTCTCTTTTTAGACCTCCGTCCGATGAAGCCTTTATAGGACGTGCTGCTAAAAACAAGACTGATCCATATTTTATACAGATATTTTAGGAAACTCAAAGTTTAAAATGTTGAGGAGTGGCACCACAGAAAACAACAAGGCATCTTATAAAGTTTGACTCCCAATGTTTTGACTACACTTCAAGGAAATTCACCTTAGCAGCATATGCCTTTACTGTTATGACGTTGTACTTCTATTTGTACCTGAGGTTGTAGCTCACAAAAGTGAAGATGATATCTACTATATCTGAAACAGCATGTAAAAAAAAAAAGATCAAAGAAAGAAAATGAGGTGTGAATACAGAAGAAAGTTGCTAAAGAGTGATGGAACGCTAAACTTGAGAATGAATGCATATTTTGCAAATGAAGAAAAAAGAAGGTCAAATGTGGGGTCGCAAAAGCAAAATAATTTACACAGCAGGTGCTTGGTGGAGAGTAGGAAGACGAGAGAAGGACTTTATTGGAGACCTAACAGACCAGCACTCTACTGAAGAATTTTAAAGCACTCAATAGCGAGCACCGCCCTACTTTCCACTCTCCACAAGAGTTCGTGACCATTTGTGACAAAATTCAAATCAACAAACTCAAATCCTTGCAACATTCATACAGATTTTACAATCACTCTTATGGCTTTGATGTACACTCTTCTACTCTGACGTACACTACTGCCTCATTTCATCCAATAACTGTCAACATGCTGCTTTATATGGAACGCCATGAAGTGGTTACGTAAAAATGAGCTACTGCGAATGGAGGCATCTAAAAATCTCACTTGTTCAACATATAATCAGGTTATTTTGGGGATTTTTAACTTCACTGCAACGATGTGAGTCAAAATGTCACGTTTTGTTGAATCAAGCTGTATTATACCTGAAAATGTATGCTTTGCAACAAACAACATGGACTGTTGCTCTAATTGTGGGGCAGCCGACAGCTTTATGTTTTTCACAATGCTGTATGGATGCTGTGCGCTCTCAGTCGACAGGTTTGGATTGCTCCTCTCCTTGAATTCAAGATTCCCATTATTTCATAATCCTGCGTTGATCTTGTCCTACATTGTATTTTTAGTATTGTGGTAACTCAGTAAACATTATGTTTCCTTCTGTTAAAAACAGAAGGAGACATAAAAAGCTGTTTCTCCTTTGGGATAATTCTGCAATGCATGTTTTTTTTTTCTGCTTTTCTGAGAAAAAGACAGACTAATATGTGAATAGGCATTAAAAGGATTACTTTAGTGCTAGGATCACAAAATAAAACATCGGTTCAGTAAACATCCGACAATGTGACATTGTGAGCTTTGGCCATCATATGTTCTCGATCGGTATATCGGATTTAAGAGAAATCTAAATATACATATTTAATTTACAAATGGTTGGGTAAAGGCTCAGTTGGGTATTTGGACTAAACCTTTGCAGCACTTCAGCAAGATGGGATTCATCAAAGCCCATCAGTGGGGTCACGACCTCAACAGCAATGTGAGATTTGCTCAACATCACAATCTCAGTTTGATGCCGTCAGCGCAAGCCTCTGATTTTGATTTCTTCTGCTTTTACGCTACAGCTAACCCACAGAGTGTCTTGCACATGTTTCCTCCTTTGACATAAAGGTCAAGTTTGCATCAGATCTATACAGTCAGAAACTTAGAAACTCATATTAATATGAGTATTGTTATCATGTTTTGATCACTGAATGATTTCTGTCTTCTTGTTCTGAATTTTAAGGGCAAATACTTTTTTTCACAGTACAGTCTAGATTAAATCAAATTGCTATAAATTAAAACTTTTGCACCAGTGGCATATATATATATATATATATATATATATATA
>CAEGAE010068681.1:0-28814 GCA_903067095.1 Girardinus metallicus | reverse complement strand
ATATATATATATATATATATATATATATATATATAATTAAGCTAAACCACCAAAAGGAGATCTGAAGGGTTTTCTTTTTCCTCCATAGTGGAGTTTTGTAGAGCAGTTATAAGCAGTCAGTGTCTTACCTGACAGACAGCAGTAAAAACAACTTCCCAAAAAATATTTACATAAATAAATTAGTTGATCAATCAGTCCAAGTAACATAGCATACCATCACACTAAAATATTGTAAAACTGATTAATCTTTAGTAAAATATTTAAAAATGACTAATTAAGTAGATGCTTGCAGCATCTAATGCAGCATGCTACATTAAGTAGATGTGATGTGATCTACACATCACACAAAAGAGTGATGTGTAGATCACTCTTTTGTTTTACAAATGTTATAAAGCTTACAAACAATGGATTTAAACTGATTTAAATCAAAAATTGATACTGCAGATGCATCAGAAAAATCTATATTTTTCCCCGGTTAGCGAACGGATCATACTAAATGAAAATAAGTCACACTGACAGCAATGCTGTTCTTCAATGAAGTTGTTGGTGAGTGAAAAAGAAATAAAGGAAGATGTTTTCAGTTTCAGAAAGGTGCTTAAAAAAGAAAATGCATGCTCCACGTCTTAAGTATTAACATATTAAGACATGGAGGAAGAGAGAGCAAAAACTTCAGGAAATAACAGGAAGGCTGAATGTGTTACAGTAAATTTATATGATTCACTCCTCAGTAAGTTGTTAGTCATTTTATTCAGGTATAAATTGAACAAATACCTCTGGAGGTGCTTTTGTTTAACTAAATAGTAATTATTATTATTATTATTTGTTACTTTGGGGGATACAGATGTTTAACAACAATCTCCCGTTCTGTATTAAGTAAAGAAAAAATGACAGGATAATATTTAATTCCAACATATCGTCTCTGACTATAATATCAGAAAGACTGGGTGACTAACTGGCAGAATAAGCTAGTCTAAATTATTTTTCACTTTTTATCAATAAACCAAAGAAAGTAAAAGCAACGTATTGTTTTTGATCCTTTTGATTATGTAAATGATCAGTACAATATTTGGAACTCCTTAAGCTCCAAATCAAGTGTTTTATCCCCACTGTAAAGCCAGTTTAACCAAGATGAATGTATATTATTATCATAAATACTATTTATTTTCTACAATTAATCTGACAGTTTGCCGTAGCTAAAGAAGCCACCACCGGGGGGCGCTGGCTTCTGACATATGCAATAATCTTCTGTCCTGGCTCGCTCTCTTCCACAGTTCTTCATGACAACAAGCTGACTCACACCGACCTGAAGCCTGAGAACATCCTCTTCGTCAACTCCAACTACTCCCTCGTCTACAACGCTGAAAAGGTGACAGTCGGCCTGCATCCTTCAAGGAGGCCGCGTGGCGACAAAGCAGGGATTACCGGTGGCAGAACAACCTAAGAGTTTCCTTTCTGTTTTCTTATTTAAATGCAAATTTATCCCAGCAGCAGAACCATGAGCCACCCACAGGAAGTCTCCTTTTAGCTACAGGTTTATCCGTCAAGACTGCAGGCTGTATTCGTTGCACATTGAGCAACATGTGGCATTTGAAGAGAATATATGGTAGAAAAACATGTATATTAAAGTTGAAAAACGACAACCCTGATAGTGCAGCTCTAATTTTTATAGCATTTCACTTTGTTACAGAGCATGCAGAAAGAGGGGACTTTGTCCATTTCTCCTTTCACATCTTTTCAGACTTTTGGATCCTCTCTTTAGCAAATCTGATAAAAGTTTCTGAGACGAATAGAGGAAAGTTAATTTTGTATCTGGTGGTTTTGATTTAGTTTTATGTCTTGGATTTTATCCTGATGAAAAACATATATATAACCCGTTCTTTCTTCTTATTAATTAAACCGATCTGCTGTTTTAAATCATGATGTTCTCTAAGAAGATTCCCCTTGCCTTTGGAAGAGATATTGGCCCAAAGCATGACAGATCCTGACAGTGTGCATGAGGTGCTTTTCCAAACCCATCTGAATTTGTCTGCTGTTGAAAAGCTTTGCTTCACACTTTTCCAGATAAAGCTTCAGTACTCTGACGGCCCCATTGTCGAGTCTCACTCCAGCTGGTTAATGTCTGGTCGGTGTCTCTCCATTGGCGGTGTGTTCCCCATTACGGCTGCCCTCCCACTGCACAGCTGATGCTCAGATCCAATTTTTCCTGAAATCACAACTCCAGTGTTTGCAGTTCAAAACTGACCCGCGCAGGTGTAACTTTGTTCCAAAAAACATGGAAGAAAGTTACTTTCATTTTACCCTGTTTGTTAAGTTAGTGTAAGAACTCACAGAGCCATTGCAACTGTCGTCCATCTTGCCAACATTTCCTGCCAGCCCACAGCTAAGACAAATAAGTGACGTTAAAGCTGGATCAAAACTGCTTTGCTTGTTCCCCCCGGAATCACATCGGAAAAGATTGGATACAAGTCAGATTCAGGAGCACATATCGTCACTTTCCTAAATCAGTTTGGCCAAAAGTTTTATTTTTATTTTTGACAAAAAAATTACTTAGGCCATTACTTTAGACAAGTGACAATATGGAAGTGACTCAAATCTGACTCAAAAAAATCAAATGTGGGCCAGATCTGAGTGTTCACACTTGTTCTGAAAAGTCTGACCTGGTCACTTATCCTCCCAAAAAATCTGATTTGGGTCACATTTGTTTGCAGTCAATATAGGCAGCAACGTGAATAGGCGGTGAATGTGCTGCAGTCAATGCCATTTTGTGCTCGTTCGGCCGCCAGTTTCTCTGAAAAATCTTTATATATTTGTTTGTTGTCTGTTGCTCCGTCCAGTTGATGCTGGATGCTTTTTCTCTGCCATATTTGATAAAAAGTCTTGGACTTCAAGGTTTGACCACGGGATTATTGATGTTCAGCTCCACCGTGGAGCCAACCACCATGGTCTCAATACAGATTGAAAATGTTATTGTTGGTGGAGGAATCAATGGGTGCAGTCTGCTGCCAATCAAGTCCTCTGCGCCTGAACACATAAACTATCAAACATGCAGCCCAGATGAAAATAACACACAAACAAGTAGAGTTAAAGTAATGCCTACTTCTTTTTGTTTCATAAGTTGTTTGTTCATCAAAGCAGGCATATCTGTACATATCTGGTTTTGGATGAAAACCAGATATGTACAAAACACAAAAAGACCGGAATTATCCTGAGGCTAAAAAACGTTTTTGACTTCTTGAATTAAATGTCTCAAGTGTTCCCAAACATTTCCGCTCTGGTTTAACTGTATTTAAATCAGCTGAAACGTGAACATGTGACTCAAAACTAAGAAATGAGATACAAACTGAACCTTTCCTCATGTGTCTTCGTGTCTTCTGAGTAGAAATGTTGTGAACGGAGGATAAGAGACACAACGGTGCGGCTGGTCGACTTTGGCAGCGCCACCTTCGAACAGGAACACCACTCTCTGGTCGTCTCCACTCGTCACTACCGAGCCCCAGAGGTCATACTGGGTATGCTGGACTCTTCACTGGTAAAGCTGTCATTGATGTTTGGACGGTGGTGAAACTCTCTCGTCTCCCACAGAGCTGGGTTGGAGTCACCCGTGTGACGTTTGGAGCATCGGCTGCATCCTGTTCGAATACTACGAAGGCTTCACACTCTTCCAGGTCAGCGGGACGGAAATCTGAAATTCCGGTCGGCCATGTTGTTTTGTTGTTTTTGTTGTGGGATTTAACTTCTCTGCTTTTTGTCGCAGACTCATGACAATAAAGAGCATCTGGCGATGATGGAGAGAATCCAGGGACCAATTCCTCTGAGAATGATTCAGTGGAGCAGGTTTAAACCTACCAACCCTTAATGCTTTAAAACCCAATCTGAAACATCTGGCTGAATTTTATCTATTCTTCTCCACAGGAAGCGCAGGTATTTCCATCATGGTCAACTCGACTGGAATGAAAGCTCCAAAGCCGGACGCTTTGTAAAGTCTAAGTGTAAACCACTGAGGGTAAGCTAAGGGGGCTGCAAACATCTGGAGTGGATAATTTGCCATATCCCTGGATATTTTCCTAAAATATTCAAAGAAAATGCAGCTTTGGAAGCTGAAATATTGAGACCTAATGCTACTTGACACAATATTGGCTTGTCACAATTCACGGTTGTTTGCGGCCCAGTAAATAAAAAATAAAATTAAGAAATAAGGAAAAGAAAGAGAGTTTCCCTTAATTAGCTGTAACTTTTAGATACTAAACAGAGAATAGTAATTTTCTCTCAGACAACACTTTATTACTTCTTGGAAGAATGAGAACAGCAAGCAGACATGCTCAGTGTCTCCTTATCGAGTCTGCTTCAGTACATCGAGCCACTTTTAGCCTCACTTCAAATAAATTAATTTCTTTAAAGCCATAATAGCCTTTGGAAAATGACCTAGCTTAACTGCCATATAGCTAAAAGTGTATCTATTTTACAAATAATGAACCAGAGTTGTATTTCTATTTTGGGGTTTTAGATCCATACAAATTCACGTTTCACAACAAGCAGATTCCTTTGACTTCTTTAAAGCATCTGCATTTGGATGAAAACCTTGCTATTTTTACACAAGGCATATTTTATTCATCTATTTTGTGTCTATATTCATTTCAGTCCAGAGTCTAAGTGAAAGAATGTTGTTTTTGGGTTTAATTTATCATCAAAATCACAATCAACTGTTATGTCTTTTTCTATTCATCTCATTTTGATGTCATGCAAATATTGAACCAAACCACAGAAATTTTGCTTCTACTATAACTTCCAGTTACAGAACAGTGCTAGACTCTGTTCTACCATTTTTGACCAAAATTAGCAAGAGTGGAGGCCCCAAGAGCCACTTGCGTCTCTACAGTCGAAGGTTACAGACCCCTGAACTAGACGGAGTCACTACCTACTTATATTCGTCCTATCACTGAGTTTTCTCACAGGGAGTCTGGGAACCAGGATTTCTGGCTCAGCATTGTAGCTCTTAATTGGGATGATCTAACCTTGAACGTAGAGGAGCGCTCCATCCTTATCTGTACCTCCCGGCATCTATGAGCCCTCCCTAAGGTCCAGCAGGGTGAAAACACAATGAGTCTCGCATAAATGCAACTACTGCTGCACCAGGAAGTGCATATTTTTGTCCAGGTTGTACAAATAAGAAGTTATTTTCTAAAATTCCAGTAACAGGTTCCTATCTCCTGCAAAAATTGGGTGTCCACTGTAAATGCTGAAGGACTATGATGCAAAATTCACATTTTGCACATTTTTGTAGTCATTTGGGCCTGCTTCTACAAATAGCCCAAATGTTTTTGTTTTTTTAAGTAAGACTTTTTATGGTATCTGGAAAATGAGCCATTTCAAAAACCTCCAGGATTTAACATCACAAATCAGCAGGCACCGCCCCTCACCTACCAACTAAAACGACTTAATGATAGAGCCCGTTACCTGGCAACCACAGCCAAGCCCAAGCCCGTCACCTACCAACCCAAGTGGAACTCCAGCATGTTTGGTCAGCTGGTTTTACTGCTGTACAATGGCTGCTGGAAAATAACAAGTGTTTTGTTGTTGACTTACCATTCAGAAACCACTTACTGCGTTCATGTTGGTTGTATAGGAGGCTCTTCTTATGCTTTTCAAAGATCTACGGTTGTATAATTGTGCATCTCATTATCTAAGAATAAAGTTGTGCAAAAAATGTATTCAATGTATTTTGTATAGTCCATAGACCTATCCTAACCTCTTCATTGAAAAGTAATAGGTCACCTTTAACCTTATTTCTCCCTTTAAATAACAATCTTCTATGTTGTTCCGTGGATTTCCAGAACTACCTATTATCACACGGGAGAGAGCACCACCAGCTTTTTGATCTCCTGGAGCGGATGCTGGAGTACGACCCGGTGAAACGGATCTCTCTCCCCGCTGCTCTGAACCATCCCTTCTTCCTGCCGCCCAGTCAGCCTGCACGGACTCAGGCCTGGAGGAACAGCTGGGACAACAGCAAATGACCCTGAAGAGCTTCTTGATGCTTCATGGACCACATGGATGTGTTTACAGGTTTACAACAAATCGTTCTTAACACTGTATTCATATTGTAAGAGAGTAATTGAAAGGAGGGCTCACAGATTAGGCAGAGGATTTATTTATTTGCAAATGAAGAGGTGGATGTTGTGCTGAGGAACGTTTAAATTAGAGTGAGGCTGAGCTGGATTGCGTCGACTGAATACTGAAGGTTTGAAACTCTGGTAAATATCTGAACAAAGTCTTCTTTATTCCAAAGAATACAAATCCTCTTTATTAGATTTATACTCAAACACACTGTGAAGGAAGCTTTTAGCTTTACAGACCCTGTTCTTCTTTTACTTTACCTTATTTGTTCCATGTTGCATCATAAAAGTTAAAACAGTTTTTCTGTTATTTCCAGTGTCAACAAACACTATAAAAATGGACAGAAATTAGATTGTGCTTAGAGAAATGTAGCTATTTAACAAAAGGGGATTGGTTATAAAGATGTTTGCTTTCATGCACTTAAACGGAGTTAAATCAGGGAGAAGTAGGAGCAGTCTTCAGCTCACATGTCAGAAGAAAAGGAAGTATAAAATAAAATATTGCAAAGTGTGTTAATATATTTACTTAAAGCAAGAAAATGCAAAACCTTAAATTTATGTTTACATTCTGTCATCTGACAATAATAACCGTCTGTGGGTTTTTTTTTTTATTACAAATTTTGTATGAACTGACGTCTGTGATCGAATAATAAATGAGTCTCCTGGCTCAAAGATGAATCCACTTCAGCTCAGTTTTGTGCCGTTCAATTCAGTCCTGTTCAGTTTTGTTCACTTTAAGTTATCTCAAGTCATTTTTGGCCAAATTCAGTTCAGTTTGTCGTCCACTCTAGTGAGTCAGCCAGTCTTGCTAGCTAGCTTGCTGGCTACCTAGCTAGCTAGCTTTTTTGCATATGGGTAAGTGCAAATTTATCGCCGGTTGGCTGGATGAAATTAGTGCATTTTCTGTGGATATATGTTTTAAATCGCATTGATTATGGTATTAAACAGTCTTAAATTTGAGTTGGTGAAACAGGTAACATCAACGCGAATCGACACAGAAACTCCGTCAAAACCCATTTACCGGCTGTGCGATAATGACTCCGGTATGAGACGTTTACTCATAGACGAGTAATTGTGACTTATCGCTAAGTCTCTCATCATTATAAGGCAGCTAAGTCGTGATTACGAGAGAGATAAGTCACAATTATGAAATATACGGGTTTTTTTTTCATTCCATAAAATCCTGTATTGCATAAAAAGATTTAAATAAAATAAAAAATTCAAAGTGCTAATTTTTAAAATCTGATTAATCGTCAGAATAATCAATATTTTAATTGATCTGTAACTAAAATAATAGTTAGCAGTCGCTTACAGTCCAGTCCTGTCCCCGAGACAATAGAGGACAGGAGTTTACACGTATCTTTTTATTTATTTATTTTTGTATTATTTTCCATGTCCTGAGCCACATGTTGCATTGGCAGAGTGTGAAACTCTTGTAAAGGCCGCCGCCGCCTCCAGCAGGTTGATTGAGTGCAGCTCGGCAGAGAGAACAAGGCTGAGCAGCGGCTGCCAGCTTCCCTCTGCAGCCTTGGCAGACTGACTGAGAGCTGAAACTGAGGAGTGTTTGTGCAAATAAATGATGTGTCTGTTCATAATCATGTTCTTTGGTAAGCCAAGCATGGTTTCTGAAAGTTCACGGACATGAACTGAAGTTGAACAGAAGAGAGTTTTTTATTTACTGCAAGTCATGTGGTGCAGGAGGTTAGAAGATAGTGTAGGTAAGTTGTATCTTTAAGAAATAAATAAATAAAACGACATGCAGTTTTTGTGATTTTGGTTTTACCTTTTTTTTTTGTGAGATTTCCATAAATAAACAGGAAACATTTTTGTTTGAATAGCAGATTCCCTTGTGGGAGTGTAGGATGATATTTAGACATGAATAATTTAAATTAGACTTTAAAAACTGCTAAAGAAATATTGACTAACTCATCTAATGTTTATTGCTTTAGATGAATGACAACGGAGTGAGTGATCACACACACCTCAGGCACATGTTGGGTCACATGCAGGTCATGGTAATTCACTGTGACATGAGTGGGTTAGGCTTCCTTTGAAATCCTTATTGGGCTTTGACCTCTGCGGCGTCCCTGACCTCTGCGGTTATACGTGTATGATCACAACTCAAGTTCTGGGGATGTAAATGTTTTTAGACAGCTGCAATACAGAAACTCACCTCTCTTTCTAGAAAAAATAACTTCCCCTATTTGGTTTGTACTTCATTCCTACCTGTTTTCGTCCCATCCTACTTTCCTTCTTGCTCTCCATCCTTCCCACTTTCCTGTCTTTAGTTTTCCTTTCCTTGGACTTTGATTTAGAATAAAGATAAACATAAAAGAGGATGGATATTCATCTTAAAAAAGCACATATTCCATCCTAATGCCAAGTAAAGGAGATCTACAAGCACATTAATGGTACCTTTAGTGTCATTCTTTGTGGAGATTCAATTTAATTCAGTGGAAATATTGCAGGAAAAAAATGGATAGTGGCTTAATTCTCGCAACTGTTGTTATATCTGGGTTTAAAAACATGTATTGGTTTCTTTTCATTTCTAGCCAAATTATTAAGTGTCATTTCAGAAGATCCAAAGAGCCACAGGTTGCAGACGCCTGCACTACAACAACCTATTGTGAGCTACCTTTAACATTTTTACTAAATCTCCAAAGGTAAAAAATAATATCTGATGATTAAGACTTGATTTTAAAGGATTCAGTTTGTCTCTGATGTATTTAGCAATAGCGATGGGACGCAATGTGTCTTGATGGAGGTGTGTGTGTGTATGTGTGTCAGTACTAGAACCACTTAAAGGATTCTGCAATGGATCAGCATCAGGCATGTGACGCAGCATCCACATGCATGAGGAACTATGCTTTCAGCAGCAATAAATTATTAACTATGGGTGACACACAAACACATTGTTTTCTTAATTAAACCTGATCTGACAAAACTTAAAGCAGGGAAACTAGACTCCTGGGTCACTATTTTGTCTTTTTGTCTTCAACCCATGCTGAGAGGACGTTCCTATCCTCTCTTCTTGCTGGTCCCAGGTCTGTTTCTGCACACAAGCTCCTGGAGGCGTGGCTGAGTGCTGATCCTGTTAAAGCATTAGCCTCTGTGGGCAGAAATTGGAAGAAATCTCAGCAGTGAAAAGAAAAAGAATACGAGAGTTGATGTGAGTTAATTTGCTGCCAGCCAACTGGAGTACTCCTGAAGAGGAGAAAATTTACTGTGGAAACACGTTTAAGGACATAAAACGCAAGAAAGCAGCCAACCGAGAGCAAGGCGGCTGCAGAGCTCATCAATCCTTTTATTATTTTAACTCAAAATGTGTTAAAGCACATTATAAGTGATTAAATGTACTGTTTCTATGAGTTTAAAACCCCAAAACTCTGTTTTTTTTTATGTATATATATTTTTTTATCAATCACATATACAATCAAATAGTTGAGTTTATTCTCTTGGACTAAATTATTGTTGCATGCTTTTGCGTTTCACAATCGAAAACACAAAAAGTGCCGTGAATTATTGGGAAAATGAATCAGTAAAGAAGGAAAGATTCACCCACCCTCTTTTGATGGAGTTCTGTTTTTATTACATCTAATGGACACAATAAACATCAAAACATTTCCTCTCTACAAGCTGAGTAATTGTGTCTTTGCTGTGACTTTCATTTCACATCTGAATCTAATTTAAAACCTTTCCGATGACTTTAAGCGCCATCTACAGTCAGACCTCTTCTTACTGGATGGGTTATGCTTTTCATCTGGAAACCAATCACTTCCTCCT
Source organism: Girardinus metallicus (assembly GCA_903067095.1). NCBI lineage: Eukaryota > Metazoa > Chordata > Actinopteri > Cyprinodontiformes > Poeciliidae > Girardinus > Girardinus metallicus. The sequence continues at coordinate 18,918 of CAEGAE010068681.1, read as the reverse complement.
GTCTTCTTTAAAACTTTTTGTGCTCCAGTCGTGAATACTTCTTCTTCCCTGAAGGACATCCAAACAGTCCTAAATATAGTATAGTACGATCACAATGCTAAAAGCGTGATGCAGTTGTTGATAGAGAGTAACTCTCCCATCTATTATCATTAAAATTGATTGTTTCTAAATAACTTTATTCATGCATTATTTGTTCTTATGGTTAAATTGGCATTGGAAATAAAGTTTTACTCTCTTACCTTGGTTGTTGTTAGAAATTGGGTAAGAGAAGCCAAGATCTTACTTACATTTTAACGCAAAGACACTAAAGCAACTGAACAACTGCACATTTTCTCACAATAACTTAAATGCTAAAAGTTTAGCAGTGATATTGGCCAATATTGTGTTGCCAAAAATAATCACAGTTTCTTAAAAAAAATGTTTTATCACAACTTCTGAATTGTATTTGGTGTAGTGAAAGTTTCTTTCAGGAACATTTCTGTGACTTTATTCCTCTAATTGGACAAACACCTACTCTAATCTTTAGCTTCAAGCTCTTTAACAAGCTGAAATCTTTACTGTCACTATGTCTGCACTGATGGATAAGTCTGGTTGTGAATTCAAAATGCCATCATTCTTCAGCACCTTTCAGGTGCATCTTTGTTTCCTTTCCTTTCGTTTTGTAAATCACTCAACTTAGAATGCCATAAGCAAAAAAGGAAACATATATTGTCTCTTTAATGGATTCTAACTCAAATTTAATGTCTGAGAAACAGTTTTTGGCTCATTTACATTGTTTCTTTCATGAAATAGTTTCTCTTTCAGACTCAGCAGTATTTGGTCACACTTTTCCCAGCTTTGTTTTCTCCTTCTGTCTAAATAAACAAGTAGTCTGTTGTTTTATGAGGATTTGAAGAGATTTAAGACGCTGTGGTTTATCTGGTGGATTTCCTGCTGTCACCTGTCAGCATCCTGATATCCAGACCAAATCCTGAGAGGAATATGGAAATAGGTCTGAAGTCAGGCCAGTAATGCACGCGTGGGTCACTCAGCATGACATCGCCTGTAAATCTTCCTCACAGACACGTGAGTCATTGGATGCATTCTCTGCCACGGCTAACGAGATTCCCCTCGTTAAGTCCTCTAATCTACACTGAAGAGCTGGAGGCGGCGAGGTGCGGAGTGAGTCTCTATCAGGTAATGAGAGAAGCAGGGAAGGAGTTTATTTTCTCCCGTGAGGACCCAGATTCGCGTCTCCCCAGGAGCCCTCCGTCCAGATCGGTTTGCTTTAAAGAGGGCTGCCCTCAGATTGAGGTTCTCCAGGAGAAGCATCTCTCCATCTGCAAGGGTAAGAAATCTCTACGTAGTGTTTTAAGATGTCTGGATAAACAACCTCATCAATATCCTGTGGAATAAGTGGAGTGACATTTGTCACTTTTTGTCCTTGTGTGTGTTTTAGCTTTCTGACTTAGCAACTTCCCAGACGTCTTGCTGATGATAAACGCTTCATATGTGTGTGTAAGCGTGGTGTGAGAGGCCTACACCTGAGCGTCTGAGCCTTGTCCGACTCCTTGTCCTTGTCCTTGGTAGGTCTCATCCTGAGTTATTGCTGAGACACATCAGACTGCCAGACTAATACAATATGAGTGAAGGAGAAAGCCATTACACTTCCACACGTCAGCTGTGGAGGAAATAGGGGTGTGGTCGAACCCTCTCCGCCAGCCAAACCGCATCATGGAGTCCGTGGCGAGACTGAAGAAGTCGCTGAGCTCGCCCATCAGGAGGCTGACCAGCTGTGTGGCGGGGCCGAAGGAAGAAAGGTTGTGTGCGAGACTCAGAGGGAAGAAGGGCAGGGGCAAGAGAAGGTGCAAAATACTGGGCAAGACCCCTCCATTAAAGGCCTCGAAACTCAAAGACCCTTCAATGATTCGGTCGTACCAGGCCGACCTGGAGAAACAGAGGCAAGTGGACGCAGTTAGAAACAAAGAAGGAATGGAAAAATATTGATACCTTTGACATTATTCACATTTGTGAATAACTTGTGATAGCAACAAACTTGATCTATTTTACTTAGAGTGGTTCTTTCTGATAAAGTAGAAGAAAAATGTTACAACCCCAGTTCCAATGAAGTTGGAACATTGTGTAAAAGATAGATGAAAACAGAATACAATGATTTGCAAATCATTTTCAACCTAAGAACAGATGTTTAATGTTCAAACGGAAATCGTTGTTTTTTTGCAAATTTGGATTGTGTTACCAGCAACACATTCTAAAAAGTTGGGACCAATTCATTGAAATTGGGGTTATACATAAGTGTTAATTTTGTTTTATTAAAAAATAAGAAAATTGTAGTTTTCATTTACATCTAGACCCATTCAAAAGTCACTCAATTAATAAATTGAACCTGTGCGGAGTTTAATCTCAGCTGTGAATATCTCTCTGTTTTTTTAGAGAACAAACAGCAACAGGAAGACCAAATAACAAAGAAGACATTCATATCTCACATTTTTACACTTCCATTTGGGTCTAAGGTTCTTCTAAAAAATAGTCCGAACTCTAAAATAAAAACACCCAGCAGTTTTTTAAAAAAGAGTTCATGTTTGTGGTGTCTGGAAAATAAACCGTTTCAAAAACCTCCTGATTTTTAAGTCACGATTTTTAAGTTACCCAGCAACCACAGCCAGGCCTAGACCGTCACCTAGCAACCCAAGCAGAATTCCAGGAAATTTAGTTAACTGTTTTTTTGTTTACTCTACTCTGCTGTAAACTACAGTGAACATATCCATTCAACAATCAAATTAAACTATTAACTTTTTTAGGCAGATTCATAGACTTTGGTTTACAAATAGTGAAAAGAAAAATGTAGAAAAGATAGAAAAACCCAACAATAACAGCGATTAAATATTCAGACATGTATTGTTCGACGAGCTGTGTTTACATCATGTCATTTTAACGCATTTCCCCTATGCAGCGACTGAAGCGATGCTTTAGCTGAACTGCGTCTGAAATATTTCATCTGTGTTTCCTGTTCATACAGAAAGCTGCGGGAGGCCATGAACACTCAGAAGAACGCACAGAGGGCAGCTATGAGAGCTCACTTCAGGAGAAAATATCGACTCTCAGAGGTGTGTGAGGCAAACAAGACACACAACTCATCGTAATTCAGCTGCAAACGCCGTCTTAGGTTAGAGGTGAACTTTATGGAACATGTTAGATGGTTAATAAATTTGGTAACAGAATGCTTCCAATTCCTTTAGATGAATCTGACAAAAAAATAACAAATATCAAAGTAAAGAGCTGATGCGTTCCTCAGCTTCGGGTATTCGTTTTAACTCTAGATTTAGATGAATATGGAGTCAGTGCCATTAAAACCAGGAATGATTTTTGTGTTTTTTTTGACAGTATGTGAAGAGACGTTGGTGTTAATATTTATGACACAGACTTTGAATGGAAGAGTGGAAACTGAGAATCAGTCTGAAGACTCCATCGACTGATTATCCTCACGGATTTAGTTGCTTTCTTAGCTACTGATCGCTGTTTTAGGAACTGGTGTTATAGTAGAAGAACCAAGAGAATCTTCATCTATTTAGTATTTAATTAAACTTTTAGCCAACTTTGATCACTTCAGTTAAATGTTTTAAAAAAATGCACTCTGAGACTCAATTTAAGACTGAAAATACATATTATTTATTAAATGATTTATCTGCATTTACATAAATTACACTGAGAGTTCAGTTCTTGTTGCTGTCACCTTTTTGTGGCCTTCACCTCTTTTTCCTGTTTTGTTTTGCCAATCCGATTCAGAGCCCTGAGGACACAAACCACCTGAGGTCTGTTGGCGGCAAAGTATCGCTCACCTCTGAGCTGTCGAAGATGATTCATCCTGAAACCAGAACCAAGGACGACAGTTTCAACCTGCTTAGCGCCTTCCAAGGCCTCAGCATCAGCAGGGCGGTGTTTACGGGAGGAAAACCCAGCAGGACGCCCACGCCAGCGCCGACTCACGGAGACTCTTGTAGGCTCATGTAATCAGCGCTGCATAGATTAACAGAAAGGGGTGGAGTGTGTGAAGGCGTAAATTACGATTTTTTTAAAAATGAAATTAGAGGCTTAGTTTAATCTCACCTGCTGACAAAATGACCGAATGCAACGGTGTTGGTTAGAAAATATACATTTTAAACGCAACTCAGTAAAAAATGTTCAGTAGCAGAATAACTTTAATGCTAAAACTGCAAATAAATGGAGATAATAGAAACATTTACTTTAGGGATTGCTGTTATGTTAAATTTACATATAGCTTAAATTAAAATATAGTCAGTTCAATTCAAAAGATCACATCTTGGTACACTTTACAAGAAACACAGATCGGATTTATTTATATATACATTTATAATTCAATCCACCATATGGGGAAATTTTAAATGATTTAAATGCATTCCAAATAAATTCTTTTTCTATTCAATGTCAAATTTATTTACATAGTACTTTTAAAAACAGTTTTAAAACTCCACCAAAGTGCTGTACAAAAATGATAACACAATAGAATAAGTTAATGAAAAGAGAGAGAGAGAAAAAAATAAAATAAAATAAAATAAATAGGAATAAAACACCACTACAGAAAAGAAAAAAATGCTAGTAGGCAGCTAATAATTTCACCAAACAGCTGCTGGTGAAATTATTAGTGTGTCTGACATTAGCGTGTCAGAGCTAAAAGACCCTTTTAAAAGTCTTTTCATTGTCAGTGGTTTTCGTATGAAGCCTTTTAGCTGCTGCTTTTAAAATGGATGGAAACTTTGTGGCCTTGAATATTCTCCTAGTTGGAGGGTTATGAATGGTGTGCATGGATAAATCTCTCTTTTCTGTTCTTATAGCTTTAAACTCTGCTACAGTACGAAACAAATAATGCTGATTCAAAATGTTAACTGAGCCACCACACAATCTGTATATATTGCTTATGTATTTTCTACAATGTATATTATGGGTTGTTTCACATGACCACCACAATAGTTTTTGTACTCAATATGCTGGAATATTGTTGATGCATCATGAATAACGAGTTCATCTTGATTATCTTGACCTGTGACTTTGGGATGTTTTAAAAACTGCAACTTTTCTAGCTTCCTGTAGGGGTTAGCTGCACACTGTTACTAGTGCTAGCTAGGACATCAACAGCAACGAGCAGCTATTTGATGACAGATGTTATTTTATTATTATAAACAATATATTGTTATTGTTTTATTAGTCTAACTCAGTAGGAAAGGTAGGCAGCAGCCTGGCTAATGATGCTGCTCAGTAAACATTATAGATCCAACTGGTGATCTATACACAAGTAAGGAACCTCAGGGATACAATTGTATAAAATGTAAAATGTTTTTCAACTTTATGTTGTTTCATCATTTTTTTTCATTGACTTACTGTAAATACGTTCAGTGCTGTAAAACATACACCTGTCAGATTTGTTGCTTTTTTTGCCATTTTGTCAGGCTAAAATGTTTGAAATCATCAGAAAAAATGTAAATATTAGGAAAAAGGAAACCAGAGTATTTATAAAACACAATTTTAAAGTCCAAACTGACCTGACCCTTTGTGAAACAACCACTGTTGCATCACTATAGAGAGATTTTGACCCACTCTTCTTTGGAGAATTTTTTATTTCTGTCACAATTTCTGGTCACACAGACTCTTTATCAAAAGCCAAAAGTGTATTTGTTGAGACTTTCAGAGGTGAACCTACTGGTGTGCTTTGGGTCATGGTCCTGGTCAAAGGTCATGAGCTGATGGCTGGATGTTCTCCTTCAGGCATTTTCTCCTGCTTTGTTAGTTTTACAAGATTTAAAGCGACGCATGTCTTTTGGAAACTTCTACACTTGGTTTTTTTTCTCAGTTCACTGTTTCTGTAGATCTTGAGGATTTTCGAGACGTTTTTGGAAAATATGGGTTGGATTTTTGAGTTTATTTTTGTCAAAATGGATGCGATTTTATTGGTAAATGAGGAACAATGACATGAAATCAGTCAGTAAGCTCTGCAGTGCTTTAGATTGTGTTCTTGGTCGTTTGTTGATGCTCTTATGGAGTAATTTTGGTCAGCTGGTCACTCCTGGGAAGGTTTACCGCTGTTCCATGTTTTCTTTATTTGTAGATAATTACTCTCACCTTGGTTCACTGGAATTTCAAAGCCCTAAATAACTTTTTAAACCCTTTCCTGGCTGAGAATTTCTTTAGATTGGGGCCTGATAAGTTTTTTTCAGGTCTTTTAGTCGTCAGTCATTAAAAAAAAAAAGATTTTTGGATTTACTCTGTTGTCTTTGATAGTACAGTTAGTTTTATCTGAAACATGTAAGTGTGACAGAAAAGGGAAAAAAGTTGATATGGGGCTGAATACTTTATCGGGACTCTGTATGTGTGTACTGTTTATGAGCCAAATTTTAAGCTCTTATCTTTTTTTTTTTTTTTTTTTTGCTGTTAAGCTAATTTTAGTAAGCGACTAGGCTTGTCGAAGGTTTTCATACCAAACAGAAAGCAAATAAACTAACCTTGTAACAAGATTTTACTGTAGTGGAAAATTTTTATTGAAGACCTTTTTGTTGTCCAGCTGATGTTTCTCTTTTTTGTGTGAACATTCTGGCTCTGTTGTCTTTCTCTTGAACTCTGACGCTCATATTAATAAATCACCACCTCCTATCGGTTCGTTAGACCAATAAAAATACACATCCAAGGCCCTGTGAGGTTGGAAGTAGAGCAGGAACGGAACCAGTCCTGACAACTTTCGTGGTTGGACCATGAGGAGAGTACAGGGAACATCTGGGTCCAGGTTTTTAGGCATTCTACCTCAAAAGGGTTTTTGTATGACTGCAGCAGAGACTGTGGTGCATGCTAACCTGGAAGGAGGCAAAGGAGCTCTGAAAGCGGTCAGAAGAGGCGGTGTGGATGGACGGGTGAGAGGCTTTGAGGAGATCCCTCATACTGGGAGGAATGGTTGGATCAACCTGCTGAAGTTCTGGAGAGAAAATCGTTTCCAGCAGCTTCACAAGCACATGGAGCGGACCTTCAATGTCCTTGGACCCATTTACAGGTACAGGGAGATGTTTTGTTTGTGCTATATGTGGTTCAGTGGCGGTTCTAGACCACATTCGCCAGGGGGGCCAAGAAGCGGCCAGTTCAATCTCTAAAAGATTGAACAAAACAAAACAAATCATTGCTGAACATATTAAGTGAGCCAAAGAGCCAGTTGTAATTCTGGAGCTGCAGGTTGCAGACCAATGATCTAGCAGATGAAAATGATTGTCTCAAAACAGCTGAAGCTAAAAGTGAAACAGAGCAATGAAAGAATTTGACTCTTTTATCATTAACTCTCTTCTTAAAAAGAAGCTGGATATCTTTTAAGGAGAAATGTACCTATAGCCGACATCAGCATTTTATACAAACTATAGCTAATTATTTTATTGATATGTATATTAAATCTGTCATATATCTCACTGATTTCCATTCTATGATGTGTGTTTCTAATTATAGAGTAGTTGGGTTTCAAGCCCAGCGAATGAATATCCTAAACATCAAACACCTAAAACTGTAAAACTGTGAAGATATAAAATGAAGTTTCTCTAAATGACCAATTGGTTACGGTTTCTGTGTCATTAGATTTCATCATTCATCACTCCTACTGGGGCCCTGACCCCCTGATGGCCCCGGTCTAGGACTGCCCATGACGTTGTGCATTTGTTTTTACACCAGCTCTTCTGTCTGTGTTGAAAGGGAGAAGGTGGGCACTCTCAGCAGCGTGAACATCTTGTTGCCGTCTGACATAAGCGAGCTGTTTCAGTCAGAGGGGCTGCACCCTCGACGCATGACCCTGCAGCCGTGGGCCACACACCGAGAGATACGCAACCACAACAAGGGAGTCTTCCTCAAGTCAGTGCCCCGTCTGCGCTTTAATCACTCCTGTTGAGGAAATACTCACTTCCTTTCTGTCTGCAGAGACGTTTTAGACTTATTGCAGTGCAATCTGGTGATAAATTTTAACTCATGGCAGTTTATGTTTGCATAAAATGTGAGCCAAGTTGGACGAAATGATGCACAGTATGTTTTACCTTCCGGTCCTTCTTCCCACTCAGAGAGCGCTTGGATAGTAACATATTGGAAATGCCAGGATGGTGCAAAATTGAGTAAAAAAAAAAAGAAAAGAAGTGCAAAATCAAATCATAAAACATGTCAACTTCAAACATGTATTTATCCCTGAAAGCTTTGCACTCCGTACTTGAGTTCAGACCATGCAATGTTTCTTATTTACAGTTATAGTCAATATAAACTGCCAAGCTTTATTTATTTTATGGACAACTTAGAATCCAAGGGCTTTACAAGAGGTTCTTATTTATGACAATGAATAAAAAAAAACAGTTCTCACAGTTAAGCCAGAAAAAAACAAAAATCTACTTTGTTTTCTATTGCTGAAAATAAAAGTTCTGTCTTCAATATGTTTAATATGTTATGATAGAAACTTCTCATAAAATATGTAATTTAGGTCTCCAGCTGTATATAAAATCTTCTTTCAGTCTGAGAGAATATCTTAAAGAAAAGATCAAAACAGAGTAAAACATTTTTGTTTTCATTGTGTTCTCTCAACACAAAAGCCCTTGACCATCAGAATAATATGAATTTCTTATAGGAGTGAAAACTATGAAATTAATTCAAGCGGAAAACCTGGTAAAGGTCAGGTGCATCATTTCATCTCCAAACGCCTGACCAGGCAGCTTCTTCTCTAGAGAGGTCACAATTTACAAAGTTTATTGTTTTCATCTGTCTTGCATCTGGAAGTTAAATGCTGGAGAAAAACATTGGCGCTGGGATTTGAACTACTTACGTGATTATGCACATAATCCTTCTAATGACAACCAAGCTTTTAATCTTTATTTACATGCTTTATTTGGTGAGATTCAGGTTATCATCATGCCTCTTTTAACATTTTCACATCTTCTAACTTTACGAAAACAGGCTTCAAAGTATTTTGTTGGGGTTTTACGCAATAGATCAACAAACAGTGGTTGAGAATAATGAAGTGGATGAAAATGATGCATCTTTTCCTTTTTTAAAAAATTTAAAAAATAAAAGATGAGAAGTTTTCCTATTCTTATGTTTAGCCTTAACAAAGAACGCAGCAGACAGATGCAAACACACCAGCACATAATGGTCAATCTAAACTGGTTAAAAGGTGAGAAGATTGATTGGAAATATTGATAATATCGATATCAAGTCAGTATCAGTATCAGATTAATACTAGAGCAGTAAAATTGATGGTTTAGTTTCAGATACCCTATTGAAATGTTATTTTATTTTTGTATTATCGTTTCTCAGCTCTACATTTCAAAGGATTTTGTGTTGATTTACTCTCACATGATAATTTTTCTGGACTGTTTTTTTTTGGAAAACAAATAATGTCAATATATTATCACTAATGCATTTTGTAGATACTTATAAACGTATCTAAATTTTGTACAAGGTTTGAACAAAATAATTCAAATTAAAAACCACAAAAACACCTAAAGGTCAGAAGATTGTTGATACATTAATAAAAATTATCAATATTGGTATCGAAGAGTGGCTACAAGGAAACCACTGAGGGAAAGTAGCCGTAAGATGTAATATTTACAGTTTGAAATGTCATCAGCTCAGTGCAACAAAGTGGTGGCAGCATCATGCTGATGGGATGCATTTTTTTTTAGCAGAGAGAGAAAAGCTGGTCAGACTTTTCAGACAATTATTTGTCAAAAGTTACTATTTTGTATTGGTCCATTACTGGGGTAAGAATTTATCGTATTGTTTATTATTTACTGTGTCATGATAAGAGTTTTGATTTTTGTTGTTGTCACAATAAATTTAAATTAATTATGTTAAAAAACAACAAAACTGTTTAAATTGTCAGGATTGTTAGTTTTACTATTGAACAACAGTTCAACAAGAACCAATGAAAAAAAAATATTGTTTTTTCTCAATAAATACCAATAAATATGAAAATATGATTAAATGCAATTATTGTGAGCAGTTTAGTGATACAAATCGCACTTTTTTTATGTGACTGGAGTTATAAAGTAGCATGGTAACAACTGGCTACGTTTCTCAAGGGCAGTATTTGTGTTTGTGGCGCTATGATTGCAGTCACAGCTATACAGTTATTTAAAAAAGAAGTAATAGTTCTCAAAGTTACTTTTATCACAATAGTACCACAAAATATCATGATAAAACTTTAAGTCCATATCATTCGCATCTGGTCTATCACATAAAATCCCAATAAAACACGTTGAATCTGTCAAAATGTAGTAAAAGTTTGAGAAGTACAAATACTTTGTATCTTCAGCTACAAATCAAGTGGAACAAAACGTCATTTGTCAGAGTAGTCTACATTGTTGAAGTTGCTGTTGATCTGGCTTATAAAAAAGAGGTTACTATGGTTACAGAAGACAAACAAAAGTAAGATTTTACTCTCTCTTATCACTGGAAACGTCCTTCACTTCTCTGCTTCCCTGCCGTTCTTCTCTGTCCAGGAATGGTGAGGAGTGGAGGTCCGACCGCCTTCAGCTGAACAAGGAGGTGATGCTGAGCACGTCCGTGAGGCGTTTCCTCCCCCTCCTCGATGAGGTGTCGAAGGACTTCTGTGGCATGCTGCAGGCCAGGGTGGAGAAGGAAGGGCGAGGAGAGGAGGGCAAGCGGAGCCTCACCATCGATCCCAGTCCTGACCTTTTCCGTTTCGCGCTGGAAGGTCAGGGAGTGCCTTCACCAGGCTTTTTCATTAACTGAAGCACCCATAAAGGTCATAATAGTTTGAAAAGTAAAGGACGGAGGTATATTAAAGCCCACACTGCAAAAACACGAAAACTTACTCTTGTAAGTACTCTTGGTCTAGTTTCTTGTGCAAATATGTTAGTACTCTTGAAATAAGACAAAACTAACTTATAAGTACCTTTTTAGCAAGATATAGGAGTTTATTTTAAGTAAATAATTCCTTAATGTTGATGAAAAAGGAGAAATAATCTGCTGGTGGAACAAGACATTTTAACTTATTATATGCTACTTTTTTCATCCATATTCATGAATTATTCACTTAAAACAAACTCCTGTGTTTCATGCTGAATAGTTCCGTGCTAGTGAGTTTTATTTTATTTCAAGTGTGCTGAGATATTTGCTAGAGAAACCAAAAATATTTAGTAAAACTTTGTCTTTTTGTAGTGCAAAAATCAGCAATTCCAGTCACAAATGCTGACGCGGATGCTGCAGCAGCTTCTGACGTCAGAGGAATTACAAAAATATCACTCTTTGGAGATGTTTAATACAATTCCACTGGACCAATCATCTTAGCTCCATGCTTTAAAGGGAATGTATTTACAGATTGTACCTGAGCCAAACTTCAGTCTGACCCGAGGCGTATCGTATTGATGAAGCAGGAGGTCAAGGAGAACATGTTCCTTAAACATCAGAAATGATCAAAGATGTAGTCTTTCTAGCGTCTGTCTGCTCCGCTGCCACATTTGCAAGTGTGAATCCTGTGTGACTCAGTGTGAAGATAATAACTTAGTCATGTGGCTCTGATCTAAACGGACCGCAGTGCAAGGAAGGTGCAAAGCCAGACGAGGAATCGGCTCCAGTGAAACTAAGCCCAGGAGGTTTATGTGAGGATAACGAAACGCGAGCATGTCTGACAGTCGATGGATGTGTGAGGAAACGAGCCGCAGCTTTTCCAAGACAACAACTCTGCTTCGCTTTGCAGTGATGGATTTACAAATGAAACAGCAGAGAAACGTGCAGATGGATTTAACGCAGGATTTATTTCAGGATGAAATAATCACCATTGTGCAACATTTTTTCACATTTTGTCACATAACACCAAACTTCAGGGTGTTTGTTGGGGATTCTTGTGAAGCATAACTGGGAAGTGGGCTGGAGAAGGTTACATCACATTTACACAAATAGAAATCTGAAATACCGATACCAACACCAATACCAATACCAATACGATGTTGTTTATTTAGGTTTGATATATCGTCAAATATCTGACTTTTTCCTTTGAATTATTTTGGTCAAATCTGAGACAAAACTTTGACAAGGTTTATAGAAATCTACAAAATTAAATAATATTTTAACATGATTTATGTGCATTTTTCCTAAATAAATAAAGTCTCAAAAAGTTGATCATTTGAAAGAAATCAAAACAAAAACTATTTGTTGAGAAATAAAAAAAAAATAAAATATAAATTCAACATGGAATCTGAAACTAATGATCTTCACACACTAGTATTGATTCAGTATTGACACTGTCTTGGTAGCGATATTATTGATATTTTGACTTGATCTGCCCACCTCTGGTACTCAGCGCAGTTTTCACATCTAGCCAATAAATATCTACTGGATTTAGCTTTGGACTTTGACTAGGCCACCGTAACAGATGAATCTACGTTGATCTGTTTGATTTTGGTCATTTTCTTTCTGGATTAACTTGTATTTTCCTCCATCAACTTTGACATGCTTCCTGAAAAAAATACATCCCCACAGCATGATGCTGCCACCACTGTGTGTCAGCATAGAAATTGTGTGTTCAGGTGATTTCCTGTTTAGTTTTCCTACACACATTAATGTTCTAACCAGAGCACCTTTCTCTGCCTCACTCTTTCTGTATTTGGATGATGAATTGAACACTAATCTGTGGGATGTTCAAAGCTTTAGTATTGCTTTTAACTTCTCTATAGATTTCTCCCCGACTGAATTAAATTTAGAAATTATGTGATGTCAGAAGATAGGATGTCACTCTGGATTTAATCTATGGGTATCAGAGTAAAAGGGACTGAATACAAATACTCAAAATACATTTGAAGGTTTTTACATGTTGCTGTGAATCCTAAGTTCACAAGCTGAAAATAATTTGTCAAAGGTTTTAACACTGAATTAAAAGCACTGACGATTTAATGTTCGGTTAAATATTTGTTGTTTCAGTCACCCGTCTAATCCTCCCACCTCCTCTTCTTTCCTCGCCTCTGCAGCCAGCTGCCATGTGATCTACGGGGAACGCATCGGCCTCTTCTCCTCCTCTCCTTCTCTGGAGTCTCAGAAGTTCATCTGGGCAGTGGAGCGAATGCTGACAACTACCCCTCCACTCCTGTACCTGCCCCCTCGCCTGCTGCTCCGCATAGGCGCTCCCCTGTGGACCCAACACGCCACAGCCTGGGACCACATCTTCAGTCATGGTGGGAAGCAGCAAAGCTCTGATTAGCTTTAGCGTGGGGGCCAAAATGTCCTTTTGAATTCACAATGAGGGCCACAGAAGTCTGTAAACTCAGTGTTTTAATGAAATTAGCAAATAAGTCAGATATTTGTAGACAGCTGATCTGTAACTCATTTTAGATTAACAACATAAGATGTGTCTACTTTGTTGACCAGAAGTGAAGAAAAAAAACAAAAAGAAAAAACTATAAGCCATATTCTAAATTTTTCAGATTTATTTGCTTTTTCTAGATTTTTCAGCAACAAAACAGGATGTGGCTCACTCTTGAATTTTTTTGACAAGTTTATTAAATGGCAGTCCCTTTTAGTATTAAAATTAATTAAATTAAATTAAAAAGAAAAGCATTTTTCATTGTAAAATGTTAAATTGTCTATATCTTCTTTGAAATATCTGGCATCAGTGATAATTTCGCCCTAACATTGTTTTTAAATGAGTATCTGCACCAACTGCCTGGGAAACCAAATTTAAGCCGTTGTTAAAATACGACCAAGGGCCATCGAGAATCAGTCCGAGGGCCGCAAATGGCCCCCAGGCCACACTTTAGACACGCGTGGTTTAGAATAACATCTCTACTCAGCTGCAGCTTTCCCCCTAACTCAGTTATTCTGCTTCTTCAAGCTCAGGCCAGGATCCAGAGGGCTTATCAGCGGCTCTCATCCTCCCAGGGTCGCCGCTCTGCGACTGGGGAAGCTGGGGGCCAGTACAATGGCGTTCTGGGGCAACTCATGGAGAAAGGGCAGCTATCTTTAGACCTCATCAAAGCCAACATTACTGAGCTGATGGCTGGAGGAGTGGACACGGTGTGTGTGTGGGCGTGCATGTGTGTGTGTGTTTGTTTGCTTGTCCACGTGATAATCGTTCATGGCCAGAGTCTGTGTCACGTCTCATTGGATCCTCTCTGTAGACGGCCGTTCCTCTGCAGTTCGCTCTGTTTGAGCTGGGACGCAACCCCGAGGTGCAGGAGAGGGTCAGGCAGCAGGTGCGGACGTCGTGCTCACAGGCCGGCGGTGATCCTCAGAAAGCCCTGCAGGGGGCGCCGCTGCTGAAAGCCACAATCAAAGAGGTTCTCAGGTACTTTGATCCAACACGTAAATCTGTTCTGGTGCTTTTGTTGGATTCTTCTTCAACAACAGACAAATTCAGTCAGTTGTGTCGTGAAGTTCAGTGAAGTCATTGGGATTAATCGATAATTATTTTCAGGTCAATAGAGCAAAAAGATATGGAATCGTTTTATAATTTCCATTTCTGAAACCAGGCAAAAAGTCTCACCATGCAAATGACTCAGCAGTTACCAGAGTTAAGATAGTGTAAAGGAAAGCACATCAAAACTATGCACAAAGAAATCTGAGTTATCAAAGATTTATGGTGTACATAGAAGAATACTAAATTAATCTGTGGAGTCCTCTATCAACTGGATTAATAAAGAATCTGATTTTACATTAATTAGTGAAACAAAAAGGATATTAAGTGATCTTAAAAGCCACAGGAAGCAAAATGAAATCAGAAATTTCAAATTTATTTTAGTTAATTTGTTTAATATCCATCATTTTAATATATATATTACTTCTTTTGCTACTGATTAAAACCATTAAGTTAAAATCCACCCACCATGTTTGGTCTGTTGACATCCAACTCTATTTTCTAATATAGTTTTTTTTCTCTCCTGATGCAAAGAACAATATTTTAAAGCAAGAAAATACTTGAATAAAACCAGATAGTCTGGTGAATAGAAGTTGTTTAGTTGCCTTTGAGTTGTCATGCCAAGCAGCTGTTTCAAGTTTAATGCTTTGGGATTTTTTTGTTGCCTTATGAATATTTTTCAGAGGACTTTTTTAAAATGATGACGTAAATCTTCTTGAAGTACTTTGTTAAAGATTTATGGTTCCTGTATTTTTGTTATCACCTTTCCACCTTTAATAGGAAAGGATTTAATTAAATATTTTGCTCTCAGATGTGTTTTTTTAAGACTATTTGGAGGAAAAACTTTAGGATAGTGAACATTAAAACAAAGAAATTATGTAGTGTTTAATTTAGTTTTTCAATAAAGTGGTAAACTGCATCTGCAACACAATACAACCAACATTTTGTGTTTTATAAATTAATAAACTAAACTATGTTGGTTTTTTAATGATTTCATTTGTAATATTTTGATTCAAAGCAGCGACTTTCAGTAATTATCTTTAAATCTAAAACAAAAACACCAGCAGCAGCTGTGACTTTGAAACAGGAATAAC
Organism: Girardinus metallicus; assembly: GCA_903067095.1. NCBI lineage: Eukaryota > Metazoa > Chordata > Actinopteri > Cyprinodontiformes > Poeciliidae > Girardinus > Girardinus metallicus. Next base: position 3,441 of record CAEGAE010068681.1, on the reverse strand, counting down.
CTCCAGTAATGGATAATTTGTTCCTTTGGACCAGTAGAGCAGGAAAAGCAATCAGAGATTGGGAACAGTTTCCTGGAGTATGTGCTTTCATTAAAAGGACACCTGAGGTTGTGTTGGGAATTAATTGACAGGACAAAAGGTTTAAATTGCTTGAAATGTCAGTGCTTATTGGTTTGTGTCAGGTTGTACCCGGTCGGGATCACAGTGCAGAGATATCCCGTCAGAGATATTGTTCTCCAGAATTACCACATACCTGCAGGGGTAAGTGTTGCCCACTTTCCAAGCTTACCCAACGTATCCTAAAACATGATGGTTACGAGTTTGATGTCCCGTCTGCAGACAATGGTCCAGGCCTGCCTATATCCGATGGGAAGGAGCTCCCAGGTGTTCGAGGATCCGCTGCGGTTTGATCCGGGCCGCTGGGGCAGCGGCAGCAAGGAGGACGGGCGGAGAGGAGAGGGGCAAGGGTTTCGCTCTCTGGCCTTTGGGTTTGGGGCGAGGCAGTGCGTCGGGAGGAGGATTGCTGAGAACGAGATGCAACTCTTGCTCATGCACGTGAGTCACAGCAGACAGGGCGGGAGGAAGAGAACAAGGATGAGGGAGTGAAAAGCAAAGAGGGGGGAAAAAGATAGAAGATAGTACTATCTTAACCATTGTATGTTGAATAGTGTTAAGTAAAACTGCCAGAGACACAGTAAAATCAAGGAATATGCTGACAAAAATCCTGAATGTAAAGTTGAGTCTCAAGTATTTCTCAAATAGCCCAAGCATTAATAAAATCACCCTGCTGTTTTGTTGGCAACAACTTAATGTTTTTTGGTGTCTGGAAAATGACCTGTTTCAAAAACCTCCCAAAGGCTAAGTCGCTCTGTGCCGTTACCTAGCAACCCCAGCAGAACCCACCCCCATTACCTAGCAACCCAAATGGAACTCCAGCACCTTTAGTCAGCTGGTTTTATAGCTGTATTTGCTGCACAATGGCTGCTGGAAAAGACAAGTAGTGCAAAGTTTACACTTTTAATGGACTTTTAGTGCAACTTTAGTGCAACTTTGCACCAAGTGTCACTAATTACTGAATGACACTTCATGACAACAGTTATAAACATCCTTGAAGGTTCCTTCCTGTTCATGACTGTTATGTCATGTTTATGACAGTCATGTCAGTCTTGCTTCAAATAAAGCGTTATTGTGTTTTGTTGTTGGCTTAGAAACTACTTGCTGATTTTTTGTTGGTTGTGCAGGGTGCTCTACTTCTGCTTTTCAAAGATGTATGGTTGGTACATAATTGCGCATTTGTTTCATGTGCGAGTGTAAACGTTGAGTCAGGGGCGTGGCCAGCAGCAGCTTACTTGGATTTAAAGTGACAAGAGGCCCTAAAACTTTGAAAACATCAAAAACAACATCTAAAACATCCTTTCATTGTGAAAGGAGCTCAAAACAGACAGAACTGATCAGACTGAAATATCGTTATCTAAGAATAATTTTGTTAAAAAAAAATGTATTGACATGTTTTGTATAACTCATGGATCTATCTTGACATGTTCAAGGAAGCATACTGTTTCATCTTTAATTTATGCCATACACTGATCAGTAGGCAACTTGGAGTTAAGTACTTTGACCAGGAGCAGATTGATATGTGGCAGGAGAAAGCTTGAATTGGACTCTCAGCTATTGAATTGCAAGATATATGCTTTGCCTGTTGAAAAACATTTGCCTGTGGCACCTACCCTAAAGTCCTCTGCAATATTTAATTAAAATTTCCACCTTTAAATCTCTGTTATTCACAGATAGCTTACAAAAAAAGTGAAATACAAACATGTTCTTTATTGGGGTTTTTTGTCTTTTGGGCTTGTTCAGTCATCTCTGCATTAGGAATAGTCAAACTAAAGCTTCACCTATAGCAACAGGTGAGATTGAAAGATTTTTAGCTGGAGATATTCAAGACTAAACACGGTGCAGTTTTTCTTGCTGCAGAGCTGCAGGTTTGCCGCAACCTCGCTGTAAACTTTCATCTGATTTTAGCAGGTAAAACGCTCGCTGTTTAACCTGCTAAAATCATTTCTTAATTTAAATGAAAAAATTAAGCAGAATAGAATGAAAAGAATTAAGAAAAAAATCTGAAGGACTATGATTAATCCCTCTAAAGTCTGCTTTGCCTCTCCTCTTTCCTCCTCTCCCCTGGTCCTGGCTTCATCCTCCTCTCTCTGTTCAGATCCTGCTCAACTTCCATCTCAGCGTGCCGTCCTCAGAGGACATCAAAACCAACCTTACCCTCATCCTGCAGCCAGAGACTCCTCCGAGGATCACGTTCACCAAGCTCTGACACACCTTTTATCATCCAACACATCTTATTCACCCAGTTTAGCTCAGTTTAACTCCTCTCTCCTGGTTATAGCTGAACTGCGAGCTCCATATCCTTTCTCATGCTTTGTATTCAACTACAATGGAGACAAATAAAGGATGATTTCCCTCCTTTGTGTTCTGCGACTGAACTGTTGTCATTTCTGTCCATGAGATGGCGCTAAATCTCACAGCTGACACACCCCGTTAATATTTTTTCCCCTACTTCCTTTTCACGTTTCAGTGTTAACCTGCCTCTTGCGGCGTCCAACAGGTTGGTCATTTTTTTCCGCTCTCAAGACTCAAACTGTGAATGAATCTGTTGTGGTGGTCAGTGTGTAATGTAGGAAACAATCCTGGAATATTTACTTTATTTAAAAGGTAGATCTGCTGCTTGGAGAGATTCCTTCCCTTTTTTTTTTTTTTTGGCCGTCTTTTTCCTTTTAAAGTGGGTTAAAGTCAAACACGGAAAGATTTCCTGGTATATCTCCGTCTTTCAGCGTCACATTTTCATACTGAATTCAAACCGACTTTGATTTTAACCGCGGCCTTTAGCTCCTTTGTGACATTGTGCAGGCTCAGGTTGCAGGTCAGACTTCCAGCTTTGAAGCAAAGGTCTGTTTAAGTTAAAGATTTACACGTTGCATCAGTGTGGACGGTGCGTGACCGTGCGTGGATACCACTCAGCAGAGTAAACTGTGCTTATGAATGGAAAACCTCATTCAGCTGCCATTTATTACACACACGTCTCGCCTAATTTCTTACACAGCGGGGGTTTGGGTTTTTATACTTCAATGGCAATTTGCTGCTTCGAGTGTAAACAAAACCTGCAGGAAATTTACTGGAATGTAAAAAAATAATTACAAGTTATATTTGTATGCAAGAGACGCTTGTTAAAAAGGTCTCCCAGTTTAAACACCTTTTAACAATCTAGTGATAAAAATGAACCTAAAGAGAAAAATATATAGATTACCAACAGATAAATCAACATAATGCGATGAGCAAAACAATTTAAGACAAGTTAAAATATAACTTTAGCTAGGTTAAATTTATGCAGCAGTTTTCTAGTTTTATACTGTAGGGAACGGGTGTCAAACTCAT
>CAEGAE010068658.1:0-10331 GCA_903067095.1 Girardinus metallicus | reverse complement strand
CAATTAACCTGACAGTCATGTTTTTGGACTGTGGGAGGAAGCCGGAGTACCCAGAGAGAACCCACGCATGCACAGGGAGAACATGCAAACTTCGTGCAGAAAGACCCCGGGCCGGGAATCGAACCCAGAACCTTCTTGCTGCAAGGCAACAGCTCTACCAACTACGCCACTATGTTGGGATTAAGCTTTGCTAAATCTATTTATGTACGCAGGTTGAAAAAAACTAATCGGTTCCATTTACTGACATAAATCACAACACTGATTCTTTCAAGAACACAGGAACGTCAAGAGACCCAATATGACGGACCCCAGAATTTGATGAACAAAAAGGCAACGTGGGACTTTGTCATCATAGCTGCTTTTTTTCTGCATTTGTCTATTAAATAAGACAATCAGTCAAACTCTTCCCCTGACCTGCAGTCTGACAGGGTAAAATGTAAGATTACAGCCTGCTGTGAAACAGAGGACCCACATGCGTTGTGTTGTGGCAACGGTGCGAACCGGCACAGGAGAAACGCAGCCGAGTTATTAATAAAAAACGACACTCGGCCACCTTGTACGTTACTCAAACTTTGAGTTTCATATGTAGAATTCTGTCCCCGTTTACTGTTTCTTCTTCTCTGAAGAGATCAAATAATTTCTCATTTTTCTGGACAAAAGAAACAATTTTTGTCATCTCATGGGAAAGAAATATTTATAGACATTTTATTTGTTTTTAGGCATGACTCAATAATAAAGCTGCGCTCAGTATAAACAGCAGAAGCCGCGGTGTAGCTGGAGGCATTTTCCAGTGACTGACGTTCAAACCAGGCCTGTACAGGAACAATGTTTGACTCCGGAAAGATCCGCTGTTTCTGCGTTTAAAAATTAAGCCAGGGGAATACGGAAAGCCATTGTTGAGCAGCAAGATCAGAAATCAAATGCTCCAACTCAAGTTAGTGAGTTTGAAGCTATGCACTGTGCTAAACGTGCTTAAAAGTGTATAAAATTAGTAAAAATTCTTATTGAATCTCACCTCAGTGTTGTTACTGCAGCTATGGAGGAGTTCCTGTTTAAAAAATAAAAAATAAAAAAATAACATCACAGATTTACAATAAAAATTACACATTTATCCTCAGATTTTTATGATGTTACAGTAATGTGTTCTTAAATCTACTAATGTGACTATTGGAGGAACTGTTAAATAATACAAACTGTTTCTGAATAAATAGAACCACCAAACACAGCAAATCATTAAGACATGTGACACGTCACGTTACCTTTAGCTTCATGATTCGCTCCTCATCAGTACGAAGGTCAATCAAGTCGTCAATGTTCACCTCCTCCGGCATGTCGGCCTCCTGACGTCGTCAAACGGTTTGCAAACGGGACAAGGAGGAAAAAATGTACGTCCAAGTGAAAGAAACACAGGCGGAAAAAAAGCAAGCATGAAATTCTATTTGCTGCTGTTCCTGCCATCTGCAACACACGTCAAAAAGCTTTTATGTCATCAAATGTGACATTTCCAGCTTTTGAATCGTTCAAACTGCAAATGAAACATTTTAATCACTTCTATGTTCCTGGACGTTTCTCAGATAAGAACTATTCTGCCTAAATGTTGCTAATGTAGCGAAATAAGACCGTGGCCATCGTCATGTTTGTGCATGAAGGAAACAAAGGCCTTGGCACACGGTGGAAGACGAATGTGACGTCCAGGTTTATTGCAATACGTTCTGACATCATTCAGGCATTTAATTGATTAAACAAAACCTGGTAGGTAGATTAATTTCTTAAAGAAAATGAATTCATATTTCAAGATTTTCTATTCGCTGACAATGTTTTCATGTTCTAAGGAATGAGTGAGGATTTTCGTCTGGGTTTCCCCTGCCATCTATTGCACTTTACAAATTCATTTTAACTTTTGCGCCCCCCTCTTGGTTGGAGGGTTCGGTCTCTGCCTCAATCAGGTGAGTTTAAGTATCGAGGTGACGTGTTCACGAGTGAAGATGGTAAGACGGAACTGGAGGCAGATTTGATGAAAACTAAAAACATTTTGAGGCAACAAGTTTGCATATACTTTAAATAAAGAGAACCGATTCGATTTTACAGTGTGTCCTTTGTGATGACACAGATGAAGCACAAAATCCGAAACACTTTGGCCAATCGATACATTTGTCGTGTAGATTTTTCTGTCGGAGCAGCAGGAACTTTGACCTTTGAACACATCTCTCTCTCGCTTGAGTTCTTGTAAGTCGACTGTCATTTTCTGAGAACCGGCTAAACTCATTGTACTGCAAACATCTGTAGACCCAGGAGGCTGAATAGTGAAGTTTGCATAATACTGTAACAAAAGGCCTGTTCTGCTGAAACAAGCAGCCATTGTACAAGCAGAGAACCCAGCCATCCACACCACTGGACTGAGCTTCTCCGTTTGATTGGGATCTTGGCACAAGCAGGACTGCGGTTCTACGGTGCACCCAGTCTGTTCTTTGTGGACAAGACCTTTTTTTTATTTCTGCAATAAGCGACAATCTCAAACCCCTTTTTGCAAACAGAAACTACTTTTGCACTTTTAGCACACCAGGAAATGCACGCTCAGGCTGCAACGATTAAGGAATGCAGGTGCAAAAACCTGTTTTGTCCTTTGCTTTATCACTGTAATCTAAATTCTGCTGCCTGAAAATCTGGTAAATCTGCTTTCGCAACACAAACCCATCGAGTTGCATCCAAAAACATCCTTTTCTCTTCATCTTGTGATGCGCTCCGTCCCCCTATCAGCATCTAGTACACACAGTTTACCTCCTGGGACACTCCTCTCCTCAGATCCCCTTCCTCTCCTCATGAGACAACATCTGTTGTCCCATGATGCCCATGTAAGGACAGAAAGCCCCATGTCAGATACAGATCTATGAGAGGGACCCAGCCCTTATACACAGAGTCAAGCCATGTAAGGAGATGCAGCCACCCTCCTCCCCTCTGCCCTATCAACACCTCAGGGACCTCAACCCTTTTATAGCAACTTAATAAACTTATTTTAAGGGCTTGCATGTTGGATTTATTGCATTTCTGTACCAGTTCTAATCAAATAGCGAGGTGATAAAGAGGCAGCAGCATGCAGTGGAGCCAAAGCAGCCGCGGGACCCACCTGGCCCCTGTACAGCTGGTCCAGGCTCTCGTCGATCCACTTCTCCACGTCCAGCCGCCGCTGCAGCTCCTTCCTGTTGTACTTCACTGTGACCCGGGCCTGCCTCTTCGGGATGTTTCCGCTGAGCTCCAGATCTGATGAAGCCGGCTGGTCGTTTTCTTCGAGCGGTGTCCCGCTGCCGTCAGTTGCCATCGCTGCTGTGAGCTTGCTCTCACTCGCTTCTCGCCTTTCTGTTTGGCTGGAGAGCGGAGCGCTGGGAGGCGCTGGGAGGCGACAGCAGCGGCTCTGCGGGCTGTCCGGATGTTTATGGGGGGATGGGAGGGGGGGGATAATTGTTTAGGTATTTGATTTGGTCTCGGTTAGAGTCCGTCTGCCCCAATTTCGTACCAAAGCTCTGCCATTCCGTCCCTTCCTACTTCCATTTCCGAGCAGCAGGTAGATAACAAATGGTTTACATGTAGAATTCATGAGAAATGAAACTATTATTATGCCTTTTCTTTTTGTTCTAACAAAAAGAAAAGGTAAATACTGATAAAAATGTCGAAATATGAATAAGAACAAAAAAAAAAAACAAACCTGAATTTGACTGTGACAGACTTTGAGCAAATGTATTTCAGAAAAGTCGATGAGGTAAGAAACCCCCCGCTGAGAGCAATAATTTAAGCATCCTGGGAACAAAACATGCGTCCTGTGGTAGATTTTGAACTGCAGACAGGAAATGACGAGCACTTGTTCTTTTTCTCAGATATTTTTTTTATATATAAAAATCTATTTTCAAAAGATTTTTAGGTTCTTATGGCCTTGATTAAGTCGTACTTAGACTTAGGGAGAGGGGAGAGGAGGCGATGACATGCAGCGAATGGCTCGAGGCCGGTCACCTGGGCAACCAGGACTTCCGTCTCTGCAAATGGTGCACGCGCTCCGCCAGCTGAGAATATGGCCCCCAAAATAACCCCAGCAATTACAACAAATACTTTTTTTCCTCAAAATTGGTCACAAATTTAGTTTGAAAAATAAACTTTTTCAATGAAAAGACTATGGAGAAATGACTGATGGATGAATTATTAATTAGTATGGACATCAAAGCCCTGAAATGCACTTTTCTAAATGCTCTGACTATACAAAATGTTACTTTTGTCCCCTACCAAGCAGACTATGCCTACTATAATCCCATGGTGCAATCCAAGGAGCTACAAATTAAACTGTTTTATATCAAATTTTTATTCCACATCACACACAACATGAACTTAAATAACATGAGTGAAAATATGCAACAGAACACAAACTTTGGCATGAACTTAAAATGGCACATGAGCGTAACGTGACCAATATCTGTATTCGGTAACCTTACATGTCTTTTGAAGAAATGGCTCCTTGTAGCCCCACACATTTATCTTTGGGATATTTCACATATCCAGATGCAACAAACGTCAGCCTACACTCAGCATCATATAAATATATTTCTACATCTGTGACAATCAAAGTGAAGCCATAAACAGAAGTTTTCAAATAAATAAATAATATAAAGAAAAGGGGGTGAGGGGGGATGATGGTGCTCACAATAAGGAAAAAATGGTTAAAGGAAGATTGAAAAGCAAAACAAAATCTTTTTTAAAAAGGAAAACAAAGTGAATGTGTTGAAAATATATTGCTTCATCCTGCATTTGGTTTGTGTTGTAGGTCCTATCAGTGGCGGGTTACATTATTTGTCTCTTTGGGTCTTGAACACTAAAGAGCACAATCCTTTACATGTCTCCAAAAGTCTTGTAAATCATCATTAGTTCATGTGTCAGAACTTAACTTTTTAAATTGACATTTCTATCTGTTTATGTTTTTTATTTTCCTCTCTTCAAAAAGAGAGAAAGGCAACAAGTGCTAAAATGTTCTTTGCCCCTGTTTCAACGTGTGTGTTTTTGTCCTGGTTTCATCTCAGCCCGGGTGCGGAGCCCAGCATGGCGTCATCCCTCCACATGAAGTCCTGACGCTCCGCTCTGGTCAGGCTGCTCTCCATCGGGTTGTGTCTGTACCCGGGTCTGCCATCGGGACACAGCGTGAGGCTGAGGCGAGCTGTGCTGTTGCTGATCTTGAAGAGGCTGTTAGGACTGAGGAAAGCATCTCTCTCGCTGCCTCCCAGGTTGTTGACCGCCTCCAAGTCATTGTAGACCGCAATGTCGCTCAGCTGCTTCCTTCCCTCCATCCTCCTCCTCCTCCGCCTCAGGAAAAGGATGCCTGCGACCAGAACCAGCACCAGGACCGCCAGGAGACAGGAGATGGTGACGGTGGTGGTGGAGGAGGGCTGGGAGGCTTGGCGCAAAGCGGGCTTGAAACTGGGTTGAAGTGTGAACTCGCAACTTGGACCCATGAAGCCCTTCGGACACTGGCATACAGGCCCGGTGAAGTGGGTGAAGCAAGTGCCTCCATTTTGGCACGGACGTGCCCCGCAAGCATCAGAGCGGATGCTGCAGTTCTTGCCAGTGTACCCTAAGGTACAGGAGCAAGTGTAGTCATTCACACCATCCTGGCAGGTTCCGGCGTTTTGGCAGGGATTTGAGGTGCAGTCGTCGATGTTGACCTGGCAGTTGGCACCGGTGAAACCTGGCTGACAGCGGCACAAGATACTCTGGCCGAGGTCCAGACAGTCACCACCTGGAGAAGAGTGAAACACGCAGCTCAGCATGCAGGAGTAACAATGAACAAGATGACCATGCTTAGTGAAAAGAAGCGTGCTGGTTCACACTTCAGCCACAAGATGTCGCCAGAGAAGACGCTAACGGCGGAACTCACCATTCAGACAAGGCCTGTTGCTGCAGCGGTCCAACTTCTTCTCACAGTTGGAGCCGGTGTAGCTGGGAGGGCAGCGGCATGTGTAGCCTCCTGTCATTGTCTCCACGCAAGTTCCGCCATTAAAGCAGGGACCGTCTGCGCAGGTCATGGCAATGATCTCACAGTTCTTTCCATAGAACCCCTGTGGACAGGTGCAGGAGTAATCGTTCTCCAGGTCCTGGAGACAGATTACAGATATTAATATTCTGTACTTGCTTTGAGTTCAGTCCTGTAGAAGATTAGCAGAGATCCCCTGGACAATAAGCCTCCACAGCCTAAGGTGCAGCCTCTGGAGAAGAATAACTGTCGTTTTGAGGAGGCAGAGTGCACATTTTCTTTTATGAATTAACTAAAAGTAATCTATCTCTCAAGCAACAATGTTGGGGACGACTACATGATATCTTAATCCCCTTGATCTGCAAGCCAAATGGGACACCGCATCCCTGCAAAGCACACCGGCAGGGCCAATGGTTGCGGACACTTACATTGCAGCTGCCTCCGTTCTTGCAGGGGTTGCTGTCACACTCGTTGGTTTCCAGCTCACAGTTGGTGCCTCCAAAGCCGGGCCGACACGTACAGGTGTAGCTGCCCTGACCCGTGTTGGTGCAGGTGGCCCCGTTGGCGCAAGGCTTGTGGTTGGTGCAGTAGTTGAGGTCCTGGTCGCAGAAGAGGCCCCCCCAGCCCTCCTGACAGTTACACTGCCACGGCTGGCTGCACGTCCCATGGAGACAGCCTGGGTAACGCACGCATTCATTACAGGAGGGGCCCTGCCAGCCCATGCGGCATGTACAGCCCCCTGGGGCCTCGCAGTAGCCGTGCTTCTCGCTGCAGTCCGCCGAGCAGATGGCTGGAGAAAGAAAGGGAGGGTGAGGAGGTGTGATTACAATGGGCACGCCTTCTCAAACACACACACACGCACACATACAGATCCCCCCCCCCCCCCCCACCCCCCCGCCCCCCCCCCCCCCCCCCCCCCCCCCCCCCCCCCCCTCCAAGTCTGAACCCACCCTTGCCTCAGACTTCACTGTTGGTTAAGTATTAATCCAAGCAGCTGGCAGGCACACAGCCGAAGAAAGATGCTTTCTTTTATGTCCTTTCTATCACACACACACCCAAACTGTCACTGTCTCACACACACACACACCCACAAACACACACATTGCTCTCAGATCACCTTGAAAAATGTGTCTAAAGGGGGCCACAACTCTTTCTCTTATTGTAAGAGAACAAACGGCAGATGGGACATAATCGCCATCATCATCATCACCACCATCATCATCATCAGACTGTACCAGCACAAAAGACTCACTGGCTCTGAAAACTCTGGAGTTTATCTTTAAGCACTAAAACTAAAAATACACCACTGAGACAGACAGTTTGGTCTGTGTTTGAAAACAGGGCACAGCTTTTAAGTATTTTGCGTAACTATAGAGCTTTAACTACGTTTTGTATCGGATCCAAAATGGTTAAATCAAATGGCGGTTAAAAAACAAGTGAACACCTTGTTGCTGGGATCAGAGTCAGCATAAGACATAAGCAAATAAAGCTGCTGCTCAGGGTCCCCCAGCCAGTAGGGGGCCCCCAGGAGCACTTCACTTAATCACACAGCACCAACTAAACTCATGTGCATCACATAGTTTTACAGTAGCAATTAGGTGAGCTAAGAACTTTTAAATGTGCTCCAAAGTTTACCGACCACCAAATGTAACAGTTTTACTTCCTCGGGAATTCAAATAAATTATTAATAATTAATTATTAATTCACTGTAATTATTATTGTAATGATCAATTTTAATTCTTAATACTTATAATATTATATTAATTGGAAAGGAATTACTGTATAATAATATGTACTGAAATGTGGACCCCTTATGACCCCAATTAACTTTTGGCCGCCTCTGCCTGGGAAACTTCGTCAGCAATCTCCACTCACGCTCAGAGCAGTAGTTTCCCTTCCAGCCCTCCAGGCAGATGCGGTTGCCCTCCTCGTCGCAGGTGTAGTGGCCCAGCGTGTCGTCCCTCGGCCTGCAGTAGTCCGCGCAGCCGTCCCCGAAGTAGTACTCGTCGCAGTAGACGTGGTAGGAGTAGCGCAGCTCGCTCTGCTCGCCGAAGTGCACGTCCTGGGACCAATCCTCGCCGATAGCCAGCCTCCTCCTAGTCGCCAGGCGGCTCACGAGGTTGTTTTGGTTGTCTGAGAACAAGAGATGCGATTAGTTTTTTTTTTTTTTTGGTTTTGTTTTTCTGGTCATGAATATAGTCATGGAGTAAAAAAAAAAAAAAAAGAAGAAGAAGAAGAAAAGTCTACCTGTGTATTCTGTAGGAGATTCTGCGTTCCAGGCTTCGATGATCAATGAAAAAGTCCCCTGAAAAACACGCAAAGTGTTTAGTAATTCATATTCTAAAGATGATGGTGTTGGAACTTGCACGTTATTATTGAGCTATGAGCCACAGCTATGGGTGATGTCATTTCGCCCCGTTTCTTTAGATTTGATCTAAAGAAACGAAGCTGACAGCCGATTAATTAAAGTCATTACCGGCTATCTGCTCAGACGACTGAAACAAAAATAAGCTGACGTGTCCATGAAATATGACAATCAGCAAAATGTTGAGTTATTTTGGTTTGGTCAAGTACCATTGACTGTGGCCAACTACAGTCAGTAAAGCTAAATTAAATTATATGTCATGTTTGAGTATTTGTCATTGCTTAAAGATTCATGAACAACTTCACACAAAAGAGAAAATAACGGATATGAAATTATTTAGGTTACAATAAAGGACTTGTTAAATGAAAACTGAAATGAAGGAAATGGCGTGTGATATTTATTATTATTATTATTATTATTATTATTATTATTATTATTATTATTATTATTATTATTATTATTATTAGTAGTAGTAGTAGTAGTAGTAGTAGTAGTAGTTTGTGTGTGATTTTTGAGCTTACCGGCCATTTAAAGTGGAACGGGACTCGGATGGGAGCGCTGCTGGAGATCGACGTGTGATCCGCCCGGATTACGTTCGTGTGACCGGTGCCAAAGGTGCAGGGCGGCTCGGCTGAGATCACGTCCTCCGGGTGTTTTAGGCAAATCCTGAAGAAGATGTGACAGTCTCTGTGTCTTCTGCAGATGCGCTGCGCCGTGTGGAAGGAGTGGATCTTCAACTCGAAGACACCGGAGGACCAAACCTGCGACAGGGCGACGGTGATCATCGTGAGGCATGGCAGAAGACAAAGTAAGGAGGTTATTTAAGTTAAGGTAATACGAGTCAACTCACCACGTTCAAAAAGGCCAAAGCCATGAAGCATCTCAGGTGTGAATGCGCCATTGTATTCGGTGAAGTCCGGTTCTTTGGGTTCTAAATAGATGTTCGCAATAATATCCCAAAATAACAGCAGACTTCGGAAGCGTTCAGTTTATAAAAAGTAAAATCTCTTAAAGTTTCATCCCTCTGGAGTGGGATATCCTTCCAGTGCTTCCAGTTCCCCTCTGCTGGTCTCCCCTTGGGTCCTGTGAGGATGCTGGCGCTCTCTTGGTTCGGTTCTGGTGCGTAAAGACGCAAAGGGCTTTTATACCCGCGCGTCCCGCGCGTCACGGCAAGGAGGTGGAGCGCGCGCAGACCTCAGGGGAGCATCCTGACACGCGGGGGGCTGCTCGGGGAATTAGGCAACCCACATTAAATCTGAGGAATATTCATAAGAAGCTGGCGCGGAGCAGATACGCTCCCTCTACAGTTTTCTCATCACGTTAATTAGCCACGCAGAATCAAAGCGATGGAGGTGATCTGTCACCTTCCTGACGTTTCAACAGCAAATCAGTCGCGAGTCAGTAGAAAATAATAATAATAATAATAATAATAAAGTGACTTTAAAATGGGTTAGGGTATTATGAAGTAGTTAAGCTTAAGTTTCTCTTTTAACCAATCAAATGTTGACAATCCTGCTCAGACTGACAGGACGATCCCAGCTTTCAGTTTCCTGGTTTTATCAAACAACCACAACTTTCACTACACTGACAGATTAAGAAGTTTTCTGAACTTGGGATATGAAAGCTATGGATAACGAGAGAAGGAAACCATGGATACAGTCTGCTCCAATCAGCAGAAAGAGGGGGGCCCTCCTTTATCTTTATTCTCTTCCCTCTTTCCCCCCTTCTGTAATTGCTCCGACGCGTGTGCGGTGACAAAGGGTGGGCAGGTCCAGGATCAGACTTTCTTAAAGCTTCTAGCAGTTATTCGGGCCTCCTCGGCTTGGTGAAGGGGAGCGACAGGGAGGGTGGGTGGGGGGGGGGGGGGGGGTTCCCTACATGCCTGGAAACCCGGCTCAAGACGACATCAGGGCCCTCCCTGCTGCCGGGGGCCGTCACGCCTCAGCTCTATGCTGTGACGCC